>JAEANM010020287.1:0-12142 GCA_017656035.1 Myanophis thanlyinensis
ACGTGCGTTAAAAACTCATCTTTTCCAGCTAGCCGGCCTGGCCTGACACCTCGGGGTATTTTAATCGGTTGTAAAAAAATTTAATTAATTTTAAAGTAATTTTAAACTATAAAATTTTTTAATACTGCAGCTAAATTTAATTATTTTATATTGGTTTTAAATTTTGTTATGTATTTTTTTAATGTGCTGTGAACCGCCCCGAGTCCCTTGGGAGAGGGGGCGGTATATAAATCTAAATAATAAATAAAATAAATAAATAAGAGTGGGCATCTCTGTGACAGATAATATAGTTTAATATAAGACAATGCTATGTATATTGACCCTTTTGATAAACTGGCAGAAAAGATAAATGTGCATACCATATCTATAGATGTTCACCTAATTGTCAATCTATCAGTATGGAGCTGTTTCTTCCTAGCCAAAACATGTGCATATCCTACAAAGTGTATTGCTATAGACAAAGTGATTGTCCAATTTGCACCTGGGAAAAGGGGCTCTGCTCCATCTTTAAGCTGGAAATGGATCAGAGGCAGCACCTTATCTTTTACTTAATAGACTATTGTAGCAGGAATGTTGAACAGGGGATCAGTTGGCACCTAGGAAGCCAAAAGAACTCTGGAAGGATCCTTCCTTATTTATTCATTATTTGTGTCTTCTGTGAGCCTTGATATGCAAGCTTCCAGTTACATCGGCATACTTTGCTGCCTGCTCTTACATGGTTTTGTTTTCAGATTGTACAAGATAAGGTTACTTCATTATTAATATATACATAAGTGCATGAACGTATACATATGTATGCATGCATTCATACCTGTGCTTGCACCTACGCATATATAAATGTCGCATTGGGGCAGACTCACACAGCCCCTGGAAATGCTAATAGGTAAAGTAAACTAAGTCCATTATTCCTGGGAACAACTATTTCTGTGACCTTATTTGCAATAAAACCAGATTCAATGACATGAGAAAATTGCTAGGTTTTGGACTAATTGAACCACACTGTATGAACTCGTACAAAGACATCATTTACAAAGTAGTTTGTTTGTCTTGAGTATTTATTCCTGCAGAAGGAATTGTGGGGGGAGAACATAGAGTTCATATTAGTTCTGCTGCTCTCCTGCGTGCACAAAAATGGGTTAAGGGAATATCACAAAAGTTTTATTGTTAGACTTTTTACCTCTGGGAAGTATAAAAGGGAATGGTGCACTCCTTTGCCTTTTTGCAGAGTTATAATTCTTGGTGGTTTGCTATAATACTGCTACTCCATTCCTACACTGTAAATGGTTTCAGATTTTTTGTGAAAGCAGAGTGTCTGTATTATTATATTTTAACAGCATTTGCAACAGAGAAATCTTTCGGTTATAAGAGGAAGTGAGTTGGCTGCCTCAAGCAATGGATTTTCCTTTTTTCACCCCAGACATTATTAACTGTACAATTCCATACAGAATGAGGTGATGGCCCTCAACTCTGATGACTTGGAAGGGGGATGAGGCCAATTAAAAGAGAATAAAGCTACTGATGGTTGCTAATCATGTGGCTATATGTTACCTCAAGTAGGACTGGCAATATGTCGCTCTGTTGGTTACTGTGGAGCCCAGGGAGGTGGATATTATTACTCATGTCCTGCTTATAGGATTCCCAGAGTGGGTTAGGTTTTATAGTGAATTAGGAACAGCTTGCAAATTAAATTAGTTGTGGTTCAGGTCAGTATTAAGGATGTGCAGCATTTCAGATTCAGAGAGGAAAAAATCTTCAGAATGCACAAGGGTGAATGTAGCAACTGTTCACTATTCCTTAATCCAAAGGCATATTTTCCCAAGATTGTGCTGCAGCTGTGAAGGGCAGCTATGCAGTCCCATTAAAAGATACTGCTTTAAGGATTACCAACAGGTGCCACATGAAGCCCTACATGGGCTCCAATGCATTCCTTCCTTCAGATCCAAACTCCTGCCTACTCAATATTGGTCTCAGGGAAATGAGATTAGTGGATTTGATTCATGGATGCAGAAAAGCTGTTAATTTATTCTTTATGATAACAAGAGAGAATGCTCTGTAGAGTCTGCCCCATCTCTAATGGGATGTATTGGGCTTGCCGTTTGCATCAGCCTTGTTGTTTATGTATTTTCATCAAAGAATAGAGTTTTTGCACAATGTCCTTCAATTCAGTGTATCACAAAGTTTTATTCATGTGTTGCAATAATTAGTTAGAGCACTAAATATATCAGGGAGTAGGGTGCTGCAAATTGGGACTGTCTCTACGTACACCACCTCTTTAGATCCCTTGCTATGTTGACCAATGAGGACTCCACAGAAATTTTACTCATGTTTTCTTAAAGCTAAGTCAAACTCTGCTTTGGCAAGGATTTTGCATTACCAAGGACCTAATCATACAGCATTTTTTATCCAAGTCCATGTGAACACTGGTCCTTCTGCTCAATCCAGCCATTTATTTACTCACTCAAAGGTTTTTTTTGACCACATGAATACATTTTAGAGCTAATGTAAAATAAAAGGTTAATAGCAGCAAAAACACTAACTCTTCTTCAACTTTATTTTTCTGAAGAAAAGTAAAAGGGTCTTTACTAATGTTGATCATGAGAGTAGCATTGATCAGTTTGCATTTCTGGATCTTATTTCTCTCTGTCATTCTTCACAGAAGTAATGAAGGAGATTCTTTTCCAAGACTTTCAGAAGTTCTGCAAATGTCATTTTTTTTGCAGCATAAATGTATGCCTTCAGTTTCTCCAATGCACAAGAAAGAAAAGGTAAGAATTCTGGAATGCTTGTAGCAGATGGTAACAGATGTTAACTAAACCCACAGGGTCTATAATTATGCCACAATGATCCTGACTAGGTACTGGGTATGAAATAGAAAGCCATCTGGTCTAAAAGGGTTAGGGACCAGAGGAAGGTATAATTTGCATTCTGTGCAAATTCCATAAATTTGTCTGCTTTTACCAAAATGTTTACATTTAAAACAAGCTGCACACTTTCAGATGACTTTTTCAGTGTATACACTTTGAGACTTTATTTCTTGATGCACAACTAAATATAGCAACTTTCATGATTTCTTACAACAAAAGCTTGGATGTTTAGATGTGATTGGGTCTAAGTACATAAAAGTAACTGACACAATCTACACCACAAAATGGAGCCATTGTAAATTAGATTCAGAAAATGGAACAAATCTCTGGATACATGTGTTTCTCCTTCTAACTGCCACACATAGACATAGAAACTGAATGAATAGTGTTATCAGTCCAATGTAATAATTTGTCTGCAGAATTTTCCTTGAAGGACAAGATGTTTCTTGCACCATACAAATGCAATATTATCATTGGGAATGTAGAAGTGGGAATGAATCACAGCATAACGTAATATTGTACATGCAACAAGGAACCTTTTAAGAAAGATCCTTTAGGCAAAGGGTTTTGCAGCAATTTAAAAACAATTCTAGACTTGCTCAATTTCATAAGATCAACTGGTTCGGTGAACTACATTTTCTTCTGCTGGGGTTCATATTACTTTACTTGAAATTAAGCAAATATTTTTGTTTCTTTGATAAATGCAGTTCTACAGATATTTTTTGCTTTAATATACATTTTTGCCCATTATATCCTATATGTTGATATTAATGTAATTTAATGTGATGTTAAGCCATCAAGTTAGAAGCCAGGACATTGTGAGGACTTGTTCTTTTTCTTTTTGCCTTAATCTCTGAGAACTAGATGTGACTGAACATAGGAAAAATGTATTCTAGTATTTTTAGGCAGGAATTATATAAAAAAATGGGAGAAATTGAAAAACTATAGAATTCCTATGTATTCTTCCAGGGCAATGAAAATCAGCTCACTTTAAAACATGAATCAAACTCTCAAAATCCTAAGTGGTTCCTTAAAAATGTGACCCGTGAACTGTCAACTTCCAAACAGATCAGGCCTGTCACAGCCATTTTCTCCATTTCTCAGCTTGACACACTTTGGGGGTGGGGGAGGAGAGAGCTCTGGAATGTCAGACCCAACATCAACACTTTACTATCTTGTGGGAACCAAGGTCATCTCAACAGGTGCTGGCCAGAGACTTGAAGAGGTTATCAAGGAGACATTAGAACACCTAACTGGACAATGTGGCCTTTGCCAAGGAGTGAGGGAGCTGTTCATTCTTTAATTATACTGAAAGCATGGGAGATAGCCAAAGCTGATTTTGCTTTCAAATGTGTCAATAAACCAGTCCTTTGAGAAAGCTGAAAATCTCAAGAGTGCTGAATTGGTTGAGTTCCTTAGTTGAAACCTTGACATGAACATTAGTCTAGAATTACAAACTCTTTAAAACAGTTTTTCCCCACCTGGTGTACAGAGCCACTATTGACAATTCTGTTCATGTTGAGATTCTTAAAATGGAGGTTTTTCTATTAATAAGGACAACAATTTTCCCTTCTCATATGGCAATTCAGGTGGCCTTCACTTACCAACCACAATTGGGGCTACTAAGCAACATGGTCACAAAGTGAAAGGACATGTGATCAAACCTGACAATGACATCAGTTCCAGTCGTGGTTGTTAAGTGGGTCACCACAGATTGTTAAGCAAGGAGTCACATGACTTCAACTTCTGGCTTCCTGTCAGTTTCCTCCCTGATTTGTATGTTGAAAGCCAACTGTGAAGGCCAGAAACATGACTGAAAAGGTGCTGTTGCCAAGCACTCAGATCATGATCACATGACCCTGGGGACACTGTGACTGTCTCAACTTTGAGGACTAGTCATGAGTGTCCTTTTTCAGGGCCATCATAACTTTGAATGGTTGGAGAATGAATGGTTGGTAAGCAAGAACTCCCTGTAAGAGGCATAATCACTCCTCCATCTGAAGAAGAGTCCAAAGCAACTTTTCCAGGTGCCATGACACAGCAGGAACAAATTTTAAAAACATATTTCAGCAATCAGTGCTGAGACATCTTAATTCCAGGTCCATATGTAATTATGACAAGACTGGAGTTATTAAAACCACATTGCCTCCCAACAAAAATTTCTAGAATAATTTTATTATAATATTGTTAGGAAATTCTAATGTTCCACTTTATTGTTATAATTCATCTAATTTGTATCACATATGTGTAATATAATCATATTACATTAGCAGGAGAAAGATAAATGAGCTGTCCACAACTAGGCTGATTTCTGAGGGCATTAATCTATGTACAAAAGCAAGCAAAAAAAAACATTGTGCTATTGAGAACATTGGTGTTTGGCCCAAATTAAAAGAATGTACTGTAGTTCAGAGCACATGTGAGAATATTAAAACAGATGACTTGCATGGCTTGGTAGCTGAGCAATCCCAGAGAAAAATGTACTTGATATAAGATATTACCCATACTTAACTGTATGGAGATCTGCATTTTGCCCTTTGAAATCATATCAATTATGACCAGATCATAAGATAGCCCATATTAATATTAAATACATAGGTAGTACAGCAAATAATATTTTGTACTTGGGTCCAGATAACTAACATAATTTCTGTATCAGCGACCCACTGTTAACTAGATATAAAGTTTATCTGCATTACTATTATTTTGGCACAACAGTGATTGGGTGACTCTTAAGGACCCTTTAAATAATTAATGAAAAGGGGACTTGTGGATCTCAAGGAGAGATCTGTGGGCTTCTTTGTGTCCATGGATGTCCCAATGAGAGAAATAATGTCAAAGTTGTTTGCCATATTTTTCTTCCAAGATGTTTCTTTTTTAACTTCGCCATGTAGCCTACAGTCATGGGATTTCTGGTAGTCTGCCATCTAAACACTAGTGAGCTCTAACCTGTTTGAAAAACAGCCAAGGTCAGCTGGATGCTACTATCTGCTATAGGCTTCATATTAATGAACATCCATTGCTTAATTCCAACTTAATTCCAAAACACAGCATTATGGACATTTTAACTGTTGGACATGTTATTTAAGAAGAAAGATTCAGTACAATCCTAATTAAACTAATCCCTTTTAGTGTTTCATGGATCATATTTCCCTCCTCCATATCTTCTAGAACTTGACTTCCACTCAGAGCTGATTCTCACTTATTGCCCACATTAAATACATCTTTATTATATTTATTATCAACTAAGCTTCTTTGGATATTGCTTTCCTATTTAAGAGGATTTATTTCCTTCAGTATGGGATACTGAGATATGGACTTGTTATCCAGTTTTCTAGTATGTTATTTTCATTAACTAAAGCCTATATGGAGGATTCAGAGGTAATAATTATCTGGAATGATGATAATTTATCCCACTCAAAATGATATATTTGCACATATAATTACTGTAGATGTCTCATTAAGTACAAAATCTTAAGTACTTCATATTGTTACTTCCTCTCAACTTGCTTTTAAAAAAAACGACAGGATTGTTAAATCACCTCCTAAATCTTATCCCAGATTTCCTTCCTTTTCTTTCCTTCTAATACCAAGCAAGCCATTTCTCAATTATATCCCCACCCCTTTTTTTCTTTACCCATTCATACAAGTAGTTGCTATCAACTGACTTGAATCTTCAGCAGCTTAGCAATCAACCCTTTCTTGCTTATAGTAATACAAAGAGATTCAAAGAACCTTACAACCAAACTACATGTAATCTATTCTCCCACCATCACATAAACTAACTGGACATTTATCTTATGCTCAACAGTTTTCTTTTTTCTTTAGCCACGTTTTACCCAATGTCCTCCATCCATACTAAGGAAAAGTTCTTCCATGAAACAAGCATTGAGAGAAAAGGAAAAAGTAGAGAAAAGAGTTCGATTCCAGGAACCAGGAGAAATTATTACAAATGGTATGTTTCAGACTTTGTCAGTTATGATCTGTCATACTCAATCTTTTTGAAGCATTCTTAAGTAGCTTTGAGTTATTTTTAAGATATCTTTGTTGAATTGTGGCTTTATCCCAACGCTACCACTGAAATGACCTCTAAAGGGGAATCTGAGACTCACTTTTCTAAGATCAAGAAAACAAACTCTTATCTTTGGGGGTTTGCTATTTCATAAACAATTTCATGATTTAGACTTAAAGCAATGAATAAATGAATAACCATAGATTACACATATTGCATTGGTGTTGTTTTGTTTAAATATGTGCCTAACTCTTCCCTGCATAGAAATGGTCCCAATTATTTGGTCATAAATAATCAAAAAGGAAAGGGCCTAGTGGCTGAGCACATTGTTTGCATGCAGAAAGACCCAGGTCAAATCCAAGAATCTGTCTGCATGAAGAAAGACTCAGATCAGACAAAGAAATGTTTGAGGGATCAGATTCCAAATATGAGAGGACTCCAAAAAGGCTCTTGAGAGAGCCTAAAGACTTGCCATCATTCAAAAGGGATAACTAAGATTTATAAGGATAAGTGGTCTGACCGGGTATCAGGAAGTTTGCAATATAGCTTCATATGAAAATTGATTGATGTTAGAATTTTCTCTGTGAGCTTACTGTATACTATACAGTATACACCATCTATCCCCCAATATTTCCTCACAACAAAATGCTGTTGTATGAATTGGGTTGAAAGAAAGTCATTCAGTGAGTTACGACTGAGACTGGAATTTAAGCTGGGTTTCACTGAGCATAGCTCTACACATTAAACATTATGCCACTTTACTCAGAAAAACAAGTGGGAGCAGGTAAATCTTCCATAACACACTAAAATTACAAATAAATCTGTTTCCAAAAACTCCTCCATTATCTCAAGATTTAACCAGGTTTTTATAAACCACATCCATCAAAATAAGAACATTAAATAAAACACTTCAGATTATGTTTAATTTTAACACTTTACTCCCAAAGAAATGAATAGAAATCTTTGAGAAGGAATTTCAGGATAAAAATTGTGGATGGAAGCTAAAATCAAATAAAGAGAGACTATCTTTCAGTCCCAACACTGGTTTTACCCTGCAAGTATAACTTTCTCATGCACTAATAGTGCTAGTGGGGCTCAGTGAAGTTTCATAAGCGTATAAAGGGTACTGTGATGTTCCTTTACTCTGATTTCAAAAACTGCTTTTCACACTAATATGTAATAACATGTTTTGGAAATTTCCCTATAAATTGTTAATGTCACCTATTAAGTCAACTTCTAAGCAAGGTCAGGATTAGAGTTACTCAGTGACTCCTATCTAGAAAGTATAACTTATGTTTCATTATTTCTTAAGCAACTGCTAATAGTAGTTTGAAAACAATACTGGGAAAGCCAGGATTCAATTTGAGAAGAGAGGAGTTTTGAGATTTTATAGAGTGAAGTGAGCACCTGAAGACCTAAAATATCACAATTTCTTCAAGAAATACAAAAAAGGCAACTTTTTTTGGATAGACACCCCCAGAGGAAGTGCAGAAATGATGCTGAAAGATCTTGGCATCAAACTCACTTTTTGCCTCCTCATCCTATTTTAGAACAGCAGGATGATAAACTTAGATGTTAATTGTTCTGTCTTTGTTCACAATTCAATAATACATCCTAAAATGCAGCTTATGCATTATTATGTATGCAATAATATAAACTAGCTGAACATGTTCATTAAAATGCCTTGTTATAGAGTGAAGTACGTACAATGTACAAATTTAAAAATGTATACGAAATTGCACACAGAAAAGATTCACAAATGTAGAGATTTTTAAAAAGAAAAATACTACAAAAAGTGAAAGCATATCAAACCAAATTCAAGTTGTAAACATGAAAAATTGAATGAAAACAAAATATATGAATTGTTTGTCCCTACTTCTATTTAAAACAGTTACTATAAAGTTACATGAGCTATTATAAAGTCTCCATGATGACAAAGCTCACAATGAAAAATCATGTTTGGAGTACTGGTAAGAAATCCTCATTTTCTACTGCCAACTCATCCATTTATATCCTTTAGTGCAAATGGTCTCTGATAAATTTTATGTTGCCAAATGACAACACAAACCATCAATGTGGCTCAGCTATATAGACTGAAAAATGAAAGCATTTTGGCAGAACAGACATTTTTCCATTTGCAGTAGATTTCTCCCTAAATCAAGATTTGGATGGCTTTTATCAACAAATATCATTCCAAGATACAAGCAGATGATGTATTCTTCTGTACCAAGGGTGACTCTAAAAAAAGCAGATTTTTTTTTTTACTCTGTCACATTTGCGGGGGGGGGGGGGGAGGAAATAAAATAGAAAGCATGGTTACAAAATCATTGTTTTCTCACAACAGGCTATATTTCTGCAACAAGCAAAGCCATCATTCTTCTTATAATTGAAATGGATTTATAAAATGTATTTCTATTCAAAACATTCTATAACATAGATTTGTCTAATTTGATATACGTGATATGGGTTAGTCTATAAATCTCAGAATTCTCAGCCAACATGGATTAAATATTCCTAACCCATTTACTCCTCACCCACCCCCAAGAACCCTCTCTCCAAAGTTTTTTAGTGTTCCAAATAGCCTAGCTAAGCCTCACAGCCAATAGTTGCATTGCGAAAATAAGACTCATGTGAATATCCTGGCATGTATTCTATTCTATGTATATGTGTGTGTGTGTATGGTCTGAGTAAAGGACAATAGTGACCTCCTGTTAGGATCCCATCCTCATGTCACTGTCTCTGTATAGAAAGCAACAAAAATATCCCTTGGTGTCTAAAGTGGAGAGCCCTATCTTAATATAAGAGAAGCCTGATAAATTTGGATCCTCATATGGCAATTGTTCCATTGATAGGAAGAGACATCTAGTATAGATATTTATCTTGGAGGACAACTCTACCTGCTTGATAATACTTCCTTTAAAGTTTAATAGACTGACATTTTAGGGAATATCCAGAGAACGATCCATAGTTATTTTTGGAACTTCTTTCAAAAAAAGTAGCATGATTACAAAAGAGGTTTTTAATAGGGTAACATATGTTCTTCAAATGGTAGATTTAAGACACCTGAATAGGTAACAAACCAGTTCAAAGTTGAAGTTTCTTATATAAGGCCCTCTGTCATTTAAAGCTGCATATAAGGATAACATTCATTTTGGAACAAATAAAAAGTTAAATCAAGTGCAGTCTGTCTTAATTTATTTCTAAATGAGGTCATACAACAACATCTTGCATGGAAGTTTGTTTTAAAAAGTCATACATTTAATAATTGTCATTTGGGGGGAAGGCAAAAAAATGGTTTATCGTTTTTTATTTGTTTTCATCATTCCACAATTGTTTAATTCTTCCTTTTGCTTCAATAGATGAGAATAGTGCAGCTAATATTTGTGGTAGTTCCTGATGGCCACCATTTTGATTTACTGAAAATATTTCAGGATATGCAAATATTCCTTACCCTGGGGCAGCCTGTGAAAAATAATCATGCTCCTCAAGGGGAATTCAGCATTGTGTAGAGTCATGTGTCTAGTGGCTAACATTGCTCTTCAGATGCCCCCAGTGGTGCAATATCCAGCACATTTTGAAGAAATAAAAACACAAAGCAGAGGTGAGTTTTTCTATTACCATCTGTACTTACAATATAATTAAAGAAAAGGGAACAATGACCATAAAAAGGAAATGAAATGGCAAATAATGGATTATTGACAAAACCAGAAAGAAGTAAAACCACTGAAGAAGTAAAGGCAATAAAGAAAATTACTGCATAGAGTAAGATAAAGAGGTCAAAAATTCAAGATGGCAGTCATAGCCATGCATTTGAAGCCCCACCTGTTTTATGTGCCTCAGGCAATACATTTGAAAAATGCCTCAACTGCATTGTTGTATCTATCACTTTGATTTTTGACACCTCGAATTGCCTATTTTTCTGTCCACCTAGGAACATAATTATTTAATAGAAAAGGCAACATCTATGTTTTGTCTCAGGCATTTAATCATATTACCAGAGTTGCTCTAATAGTGAGATGGGTGAAATATACATTTAATTAATTAAATGTTTAGCTTGGGAGGCTGATATGTTGCTATACAGCCACAATGGCACAGTGGTTAGAGTGCAGTTATGAAAGCTACTTCTGTTGACTGCCATCTGCCTGCAATTCGGCAGATCAAATTTCACCAGGCTCAAGGTTGACTCAGCCTTCCATGCTTCCAAGGTAGGTAAAATGAGGAGCCAAATTGTTAGGGAAAATATACTGACACCATAAACCACTCAGAGGGCTTTAAGCACTGTAAAGTGGTATATAAGTCTAAGTGCTACTGCTAATGTTATACAAACCCATATTTTATATTTGTTGCCTTCCTTATGCATTGCAATTGTATTACAATAGTGCCCAGCCAAAAATCCTAGATTTCTTAAAAAGAAATGTGAGCAGGCATGTTCCTTTATAGAAAGAAACTAGAATCAGCTAAATTAACTTGAATAACTTTTGAAATAGAAATCTTGCTCATTTTGTTTGAAGCTTTATAAAGCTACTCATTACATTTGCAACTAAGTAAATCAGCATTTGCTTCTTAACTGGGCAATTTCCAACCTTATCTAATTTGCCTGTTTGTATTAATCCCCAGCAATTTTCTTTGTAATATACTACAAGTTTGTGTGCTATTTTCTAGACCTTTCCTACTGTGACTAAATAGTTGTATAGCCATAACCTTTTATATACTGACTGTGAGATATATATTGTTTGCTGCAATTATTATTAATATTGCCTAATGCACACCTGCTATAAAAATACAAATCTGTTGGAATATAATTCCAACTATTATAATTTTTCCCTCGCTCAAATATCACTCTGCCAGGAATTTGTTAGGTGGTCTTGGGCCAGGCTTTCCATCTTGGCATTGACCCCTCTTTGCTTTTGAAATAAGCTGTTATGAAATAACAATGGCCTGTCTTATAAAGCTATTGTATGTATTAGATACGTACATATCCCCTGACCTGGTGGAGAGATGCATTGATCAAAGAAATGAAGATGCTATGTAGCAATGATGAACTAGCTGTACCAGCCTCCTCACACACACTGGAGTGCCAGATAAAATTGCCAATTGACTTCATTTTACTTTTATTCTGCCACACAAACACATGCAGAGAATTTCTCAGAGAAATTTCAGAGTGAGACCAAGCAATTTTATGAATTAAAAGTGTTGTATACTGCGCATGCGCGAGAAGCCTGCTGAACGCCGATTGGTTCCTGGAGCGGCGCTTCCCATTGGCTGG
>JAEANM010020288.1:0-12141 GCA_017656035.1 Myanophis thanlyinensis
CTTAGTCTCTCTGTGTTGGCTTTCAGGGAACGGAGGCACTTTCCTGACCGCATCATGGTGAACAGTCTGTTGTTGGGTTGGCTGGGGTCCTTCATTGTTTTCCTGTCTGTAGTTTGGCATCGTATGTTGTAGATGGAGTGCAGTTGAGGGAGCTTGGTGCAGATGATGCGCTCTGCTATGTACATCACCCTCTGTAGAGCTTGCCTGTCCTGTACGGTGCTGTTCCCGAACCACGTAGTGATGTTGCCCGTCAGGATGCTTTCTACTCTGCAGGAGTAGAAGTTCCTGAGCGCTTTGGGGAGCAGTCTGAAGTCTTTCAGTTGTCTAAGATGGTATAGGCATTGCCGAGCCTTTCTCACCACTTGCAATTTTGCGATTTTTACCAAAGTAAGGTTGAT
This sequence comes from Myanophis thanlyinensis, assembly GCA_017656035.1. Lineage (NCBI taxonomy): Eukaryota > Metazoa > Chordata > Lepidosauria > Squamata > Homalopsidae > Myanophis > Myanophis thanlyinensis. The sequence goes on from JAEANM010020288.1 coordinate 399, forward strand.
GGGAGAAGAGATAATTCAAGTACAACCAGACTGGTTTCAATGGTACTTGGGTAAAGTGACATCTATAAACTCATGTATAACAAATACTGGGATTTAAGGTGGTTGGTAATCAAGGCCAACTTTTCAGGACCTGTAGAGACAGGTCTCCAGGCTGTGGGAGCAGCTGTTTATCGAATGCCACACTCTGACCTCCTGTTTCCTGACATGAGTGTGTACTGAAGATCTAAAGGAATTGGTAATGTCATCTGTCACTCAGCTGTGCATATGTGGTTGACTTCTGACAGGTGAAATTGTAGAACATGTGACACTGGGGTCTGTTTTTCCCCCAGGAGAACATATTTACACCACCTCAGGACATTCCATAATTGCATGAAACTGAAGACTTTAGATAGTTATGGACTTCAACTCCAAGGGCACTTGAAGGACTCAAGCCAAATGTGTCACAATATATTGAATTAAATGTGTTTAAAGGTATAGAGGCAATTTCAGGAAAGATAGAGGTCAATAGCTGAAACTCCCATTAAAGCCTTTCGGAAAGATTTAATATTAATAAAAACGAATATAAGTGAATATTTTAATCACTAGAATATACCTTTTCTTTATTGTATCACTTTTTCTGTTGAAAGGGTAGAGTTATTTTTTTGTCTTTTTCCATTATTAAACAAATAAATGATAAAGGCTTTTAAAATTCAAAGGGTCCAGAAGAGGGATTATTTTCCCTCATTAGGGAAGAATTGGCTGCTTTGAGGACTTGCAGTACTTGGAGGATCAGAGTGAACATCTGAACATCTCTGCAAAACTTTGCACAACTGTTTTCTCTGTGAAAATGTCCTCCCAATCCTGTTTATGCCCTAGCTGGGGTTTCTGGAACTCCGCAGGGTGGTTCTCTCCATTATGGGACATACAGCACTGCAGGTTCTTCTCTGCAGACCTGGATAGACCAAGATACAGACCTGGATACCTGTTAGGTTTTTTAACACAAACAAGGAAGGTGGACTTTCTCCCTGATGGAAGGTACCTTTTGGCCATGCTGGATGAACTAGTGAAGCAGGTTGCTGGTGACAAGCAGCCGAATGCCCCAAGCTGTGCAGGAGCATGGATGTTGGATGGGGACAATAGATGGGAATGCTCAAGTCAAATGGTGCTGAGAGAAGAGGGGGAAAATCCCATTGCCCAATCTGCGTGTGGAGAGTCGAATGGCAGAAGATCCCTGAGGACTAGAAGCTTGCAGGGAGAATGAGATGCACAACCATAATTCAAAGGAGGTTTTCACATCTCCTTCCTTTACACCAGGGGTCTCAAACCCCTGGTCCGTGGACTGGGTCCAGTCTGTGGCATGCCACAAACTGGGCTGTGCAAACAAGCAAAGCCCCATCCGTAGGATACAGGCAGCATGCAAAATCATGCCCTCTCTGGTCCATGGAAAAACCTGTCTCCATGGAACTGGTCCCTGATGCCCAAAAGGTTGGCTGCTGCTGCTTTACACTACTTCCAGGATGAGAAAGAGCTCACAGAGATATTGTGGCACTGAACAAACAGACTAGGAGGGAAAGGTGAAAAGCAGATGGGCTGCAAGGCACAAGGGAACCTGTGGTCCTATGTTCACCTTTAAATAACAAATGTGTGTGTTAGTAAGACTCCCAGAAGCAAATCTGGGAAGTTATATCTAGCACAGATAGTAGCCTTGTTGCTACTGGCTGTTAATGTCTAGATTAAAGAAGAGACAAAATTCTTGGTTTTAATTCTTTATGTCATGTATTACAATCTCTGCATGTTTACTTAGAAGTAACATCTATTATGTTCAATGGGGCTTATTTCTAGAAATTGAGCATAAGCTTGCAGCCTTGCTGTTATAACACAAATGAATATTTAATTGTGGTTTGTGGTTTGGTTTTTTGGGTGTGTATAGAACTGATACCAACAGACCCTAAAGAGGCACATTTTGAATAAAAGAATTATCAGTCTAGGATTGGAAAGGAACAAAGGATTCTCTACTCAAAATACAGGTAATCCTTGACTTATAACCATATGCGAGACCAGAATTTCCCTGCTATGAAGGCAGTTGTTAAATAAGTTGTGCCCAATTTTACAATGTTTTTGCCAGTTGTTAAGTGAATCATGAGGTTATTAAGTGAATCTAGCTTTTTCCATTGATTTTGTTTGTTAACGCCATTTGGGAAAGTTGCAAATGGCAATCACCTTATTCTGTTAAAGTACTGAAGTTTGCAGATGATATAACAGTGATTGGTCTCATTCAAGACAATGATGAATCCGCATACAGATGGGAAGTTGAACAACTAGCCTCATAGTACAACCAGAACAATCTGGAACTGAACACAAAACTGTAGAAATGGTGGTAGATTTTAGGAGAAACTCTCCCGTACTACCACCTCTTACAATACTAGACAACACAGTATCGACAGTAGAATCCCTCAAATTTCTAGGTTCTATCATATCACAAGACTAAAAATGGACACCTAATATAAAAAATGTCATTAAAAAAGCACAACAAAGAATGTTCATTCTGCGCCAACTCAGAAAGCTTAAACTGCCCAAGGAGCTGCTGATCCAGTTCTACAGAGGAATTATTGAGTCGGTCATCTGAACCTCTATAACTGTCTGGTTTGGTTCTGCAACCCAACAAGACAGACACAGACTTCAGAGGATAATCAGAACTGCAGAAAAAACAATGACTACCAACCTGCCTTCCATCGAGGACCTGTATACTGCATGAGTCAAAAAGAGGGCTGGGAAAATATTTAAGGACCAGTCACATCCTGGACATAAACTGTTTCAACTCCTACCTTCAAAACAATGCTATAGGGCACTGCACACAAGAACAACTAGACACAAGAACAGCTTTTTCCCAAATGCCATCACACTGCTAAACAAATAATACCCTCAACACTGCCTAACTATTAAGTCTGCATTACTATTATTCTCATCATCACCCATCCACCCCCACTATGACTATAACTTGTTGCTTGGATCCTTACGATTTATATTGATTGTTGTCTCCTAGTATGATTTGACTGCTTATTTGTACCCCATGACTATCATTAAGTGTTGTATCTTATGATTCCTGCTGTATGTACTGTTTCCTTTGTTGAACACTGAGAGCATGTGTACCGAAGACAAATTCCTTGTGTGTCCAATCACACTTGGCCAATACAGTATTCTATTCTATTCTATTCTATTCTATTCTATTCCAGGATGCTGCAACCATCAGAAATAAATACATGCTGATTGCCAAGCGCCCAGATTTGATTGTGTCACTGTGTGGATGCTATGAAGACCGGTCATAAATCACTTTTTTCAGTGCTGTTGTAACTTTCAGTGGTCGCTGAACAGATGATTATAGGTTGTAGCCTACCTGTACTCTTCTTATCTCCTCCCCAAAGATTTATTTACATCCATAGGACAGAGGATGACACATTAAACTGCAATCTTTTTCCTTCTTGAGAATAAAGATAACATAGAAATGTCACTATGTATTGTAAATAATTGTTTGCTGCCCTTTTATAGCAAAAAAAATAAGCTACTGGAGCCAGCCATTCTGCCAGAAGGTCAGGGCTTGTCCAGCAAAGAATGCCTCCCATGTTAAGCCCTTGATCTGCAAGAAATCCAAGTTGAGCCAGGTGCTTGAAATCTAATTGATATTGATTAGCAATTAAAAAGCAAGCATTAATTATTCTAAAAGCAGCAACAATACTCCATTTTCCGATATATGTTCTCATTATCATTCAGCCTAAGACCTGGAAAATTAAACCAGTATAACTTTCTATAAATGACTTTAGCACTGTCCAAAAATTGATTTTCAAGGAAAATAGGAAGAGCTAGGCATTTCACAAGCCATTACAGTTTTGGAAAGAGGAACCCACGGAGCCTTTAAAAATAGGCATCCTTCAGATTTACTGTAATAAGGCATACCCAGATCTTAGCTTCTGTAATATATATTCCTCTTTCCACAAGCTGTACTCTTTAGCTTTTGGTCAGCAAGGACTTTTATTGGAGAGCCATTTTTGATAAAAGAGTCAAGGAGTCAAGGGCAATAAAAGCTTTAGGCAAAACTTAATTATTCTACCTTCCCCAGCTTCCACCCCCAGGCATCTTGCTGCCTGCTGGACAGTATAACATTAGCATCTCGAGTGCAGGAAAGGGCAATCCGAATCGTCAAAAGGCAAGAACGCTTATGAGAAACAAGGGGGAAATATTGGAAGCTTTTCCTTGGTAATAAAGGCATCTAAAGGGGGACATGATAAAGGGGTTGATAACTCGATGCACAGGGTGGGATAAAGCCAACAGCACTTTCCTCTTTATTTCATCCCTGGGATGGCCGATGAAATTGATTGGCGTTATATTCAGAAGTGAGACACTCAAATGTTTCTTTTCGTAATGCATCATTGACTTGAGCGTTTTGCTCCCCGGCTGGGTTGCATTGGTTTAAAGATGAGTAGGATTTGTTAATAGGGAAGGTGTATCCAAATTCCTGGGGGAATAGATCTCTCAGGAAGCATTGGCTGTAACGGAGCTAAATGAAGCCTGCAGGTTCATAGGCTGCATGATCCAGAACACCAGCAGAGGAAACAACAAAGTAAAGCAGAGTAACAGAATTATAAAGAGTTGGAAGGTCTTCTAGTTCAACCCAGAGGTGAAATTCAGCAGGTTCTGTTGTTTTTTTCCCCACTTTACAGGGTTAATCCTGTAAGGCAGGCAGGAAAGAAACATTCTGGTGCTGTTTCTAGCCTAATCTTTATTGCCCTGCTGACAGAAACTGCCCACCCAGTCACATGACCCTCCCAGCCATGCCCACCAAGCCACGCCCACAGAACCGGTAGGGAAAAAATTTGAATTCCACCACTGATTCAACCTCTCCTGCCCAAGCAGCCATGGTGCTTATCTTATACTTGGCTGTCCTCTATGGGAAACAGTATTCTTGTCAAGCAGTTCAGCCCTGCAGAGTTTTTAATCTTCTTATGTTTTAAAGACTGTTTATGGTACACGTTTTATATTTATTTGAAGTGTCAACAATTTAGAACTACAGGTAGTTCTTGACTTATGATCGGTCAGTTAGCAACTGTTTAGAGTTGTGATGGACCTTGAAAAAAGGATTTACAACCTGGATTTGAATGCAACATCCCACTTGCTCCCCCCCCCCCTTTGGTGGTCGTGGTACTGCATTTTGGGTGCTTGGCAAGCAGTCCACCTTTACAGCCATCAGTTGCGTTCCACAGACATGATTTATGACATTTTTCTGGAAATTAGTATTTACGTTTGGTTTCCAGCAAAAAAATGCTCCATGGTGAACAGTGGCTTCATTCATTTGATGCCTACTTAATGACTGCCACAGAAAAGATTATAAAATTGGGTGTGGCCATGTGATGGCCCACTGTACAACTGTAATGATTTACGACCAAAATTACAGCTAAATTATGGTCTAAATCGAGGTTTACCTGTCTGGTCTGCCAGATGTTGTTGAAGAAAATTCCCAGCCAGTGCTGCTGAGATTAAGGATGATATCAGTGGTAGTTTAGTGCTGGCTGGGGAATTCTGGGAGTTTAAGTCCACACATCTTCAACTTGCTATAAGATTCAGAAACACAGAGCTAGACTATGAGGTGCAGCCACAGCAAAGCAATTCTTAACATGTATCTATAGAATTTAAAATCTACCTTGTTTTGAGTACTTGAATACGGGGTCATTTATAATGCACACACACAGAGAAATTCTTTGGTGGAAAAGTGCCACCAACCCCCAAAGGTGATTCACTTATCTTGTTTCCTGTGTTCCTGAAAACCTTGCCTGCTTTATCTAAACACCATGTACTATTTTTTTTCCTGTCAAAAGCTGGAAAAGAGGAAAGGTGAAAGAGTATGTTCTGGTATCTGGGATGCTTGTTCTGTGATTAGTATTTTGTGGATTATTGTCGTATTTCCCTTGGGCTTGGGGTGTGTGTGTGAGAAGCATTACCTAACATTTGCAGTGTTTCTACTCTGCTGTTTTTCTACTCTGCTTACTTTTTATACGTGGTCTGCTATTACAGTATATTTCAGAGTGGTGTGGAAGAGCATTTAATAAAACGGAAATTGAAGATAAAAACGAGGAATAGTAAAGAAATATTTCTTCCTGTAGGGACCTATTGCGAACTCTTGGGGAGGCCTCAGGGTGTATTCTAGGTACTTTCTCAGGAATGGTGGCTTGTTAAATGATTCGCTTCTTATCCCCAGCTCTGAAATAGATGTTTCAGTAAACAGAAACAGAATAACAGAACTGGAAGGGACCATGAAGGTCCTATAGTCCAACTCCCTGCTCAAACAGGAGACGCTATACCATTTCATACAAGTGGTTGTCCATTCGCTTCTTAAAATTCTCCAAAGATGGAGCACCCTCAACTTCTGGAGGCAAGTTGTTCCACTGATTAATTGTTCTGTCAGGAAATTTCTCCTTAGTTCTAGTTTGCTTCTCTCCTTGATTAGTATCCATCCATTGGTTCTTGTCCTGCCTTCAGGTGCTTTGGAGAACAGATTGATTCCCTCTTCTTTGTGGCAGCCCCTTGGATATTGGAAGACTGCTTGGGACGCACAGACCCAAGCAAATACAAGTCTATTTGCCTGGCACTGAAAAATGCCATCTTTCCAGTTACCAGATAAAGGCATTTTTATTCTCCTAGGACTTTTCATATTTGAATACGTCAATATTCCAACACTTTAACATTTCTGCTATGATGGAGCCTTCTGATCCGATCCATTTGTTTTTGCTGCATATAAATTATGCATTTCAGCAGCTAGCTTTAGTTTAATTTTCAGTTTAAATTTTAGACCCAGATGGTGGACTTTGCCTCCAAGGCTGACATTTCCAGTGTTATATTTGGACCAAGAGCGACCCGGGTTCAAGTACCCATTCAATCATGGAACTCCTTGGGTGATACGGGGTCAGTTTCTCCCACATCAGCCCACCCTATATAATAGGCCTCTGTGGCAATAGAATGGGGGTTTGGCCCTTTGAGGCTCTCACAGAAAACGTGAGGTGTAAATAAATATGGTATGTGACTTTTTGAATTTGGTTCTTATTTTCATAAGGCTTTCTCGTTAGAAAGAAGCTGGAGGAAGCTTTGGGCTTTTTGTAATATTTGATTTGTTTCCAGTTTATAGGAATTGTAGTCCAGCCCATTTGAAATGGGACCAAATCTGAGAAGGCCAAGGGACCTCTTCCCTAAGGATGGGCAGATTAGTAAACCAGAAATCCACATCCAGGCGCACTTGTTTTTCTATATATCTTCCTTGAAACTCCTCTTCCAGAGGTGGGGGAGCACTGATGCTTATTGTTGGGGAAGGGGAGGGAGCAGGGAGAGTAGAGCCCGTGAAAAAGGCCGTTTTTCTCTTCTCTCCCTGCCCAATTCAGCTGGGATTTACTGTCCGAGGAGATGCACTGCGCTCCAGACCATATAAAATTAGTCATTGCCTAAATCCACCAGCTCCGTGCTAATAAATGGCAACCAGGCAGTATATCACCTGCATGCCAGTAGACGCCAAGATTGATATCTGCAGGGCGGCCTGAATTAATTCCTCGGACAAGCTGCGTTTATTAAGCATTCTAGGGATGTCAGAGGAAGAAATCCATCCTACCCTCTTTTGGCAATTAGTTGGGCAAGGAAAGATTGGGTGGTTTGCAGCAGCTCCCAGTGGTGTTCAAATCCCAGGTCAGAGCCTGTGCTGGCTGCAAGGACTCTAAACATGCAGAGTCCTTCACCAACACCCGTGGTCAGTGGGCTGTACCGAATCTACTGTTAGATGCAGCATTATTAGAGGGGTGGGGGTGCAGCAGGAGACAGAATTGCCAAATCCAGATTGAATTTCAGTGCCAGTTTCAAAGGCAGGGCCCCAGCAAACCCTCTCCCCAATGGGAATAAAAGATTCACATGCGTTGTGTACTTGTTATCCTTGTGGAGTGCTCAAAGTTGGCAGGAAGGGCACACAAGCCCAGGAATAGGATTGGTTGGTATCCATAATTTAATTTTACACTGTGGATCTTGCACAAGCATGTTTTCCATATGTACCCACATCAAGTTTTAAATGTAAAAAATGCCAAAACAAACTTTTGTTTGCATGTTTGATCTGTCTGTCACACCAGCGAGAAAGGACAAGTTACCCCACAAGAGATACTGTTGCCAGGTTCTCAGGATAACATTTTCAGCATGAAAAGATAAAGGAAATGTTCTTTCAAAGCTCCATTGTTAACCTTTTGCACTTGGTGGTGGTAGCTTTGATAGTTCCTTCTTGTAAATAATAAAGTCATCCTATAACCAGAAATAAGTAGAAGGATGGTGACAGGACATAAACCGTGTAAATAAAATGATTTCTTGCACCGTGAAGTTTCTCTGCTGATACCCACATATATGGAGGTCACTAACAGAGGGCTCTGATGGTACAGGAAATGTCCACAAGTTCATTTAAATATATATATAATCTTATACTGTATTTTTGTAATGGAATGGCTAGGCTTTCACCATCTTTATCCCCCTTAGCACTTCTCAACTTTACAGAGAACCAAAATCATTTCTAGACGTTTAGGGGAAATTAAAACTCTCACAGATTAGAGGGAGAGAAAGCAAGGGAGAATTCCTTTCCTTCTTTCTCTAAACATCTGGATGGTAATTTTGAATAAGAAGGAGAACGATAGAATTAAAAATACTGTAAAGCCTCCTTTGGAGAGCCAGGATGGGGTAGTGATTAAGACAATGAACTAGAAACAAGTCTGCCTTAGGCTAGGGTCGTGATGGCGAACCTATGCCACGGGTGCCACAGTGGCACACAGAGCCAATTTGTTGGGCACACAAGCTGTCAGCCAACTGACCTCCAACTGAGCATGCACCTGCACCTGCACGCATGCATGATTGCAGAGATTCAGTTGGTCTTCGGGCCTCCGCTGTGGATGCGCGCGATTGCAGCAGGAAATCCAGCTGGTCTTTGGAGCTCTCCTGCGCATGCACGTGCGATTGCTTATGTGTGCGTGAGTGCCTGTGCACAGCATGCGCGCATTGCATGTACAAAAGCTGCATGTATGCGCAGATAGTGCAGTTGCACATGTAGCGCACGTGGAGGAGCTGCACGCAAGAGCGGATGGCACACAAAGCACGTACTTTTCGGCACTCGGTAAGTAAAAGGTTCGTCACCACTGGGCTAGGGGATCTTGGGCCAGTCGCTCTCTCTCAGCCCTAGGAAACAGGTAAGGGCTTCTAAAAAACTTTGCCAACAACTGTAGGGACTACTCCAGGCATTCACCAGGAGTCAGTGTTGACTCAAAGGCACATACATACACACAAAGCTACCTTTGAAGCAGCAGAAAGTATACCAACATAAAATCTCTCTGCTACAGCATCTTTACTCTGTTACTTAAGTAAGCAGTCCTGAAATTTTGAGAGAGTACCATGAACTCTGTACTAAAATTGTTCCTGTAATGTAGAATAAGAAGAGGCAGACCAACAGTGAACCAATAACTCTTTATTGAAGCTCAGATCAACTAACAGCAGGCTGCAGGCAGGCAGGTCCCTTTTAATGGGAAAGCTGCCTACCTGACAGCCAATTAAATCAGGGTACTTCCCCGCTGGAAAAGCATTAAGTCATTGAATAGATCTGTGCACGCACGAATACAACAGTTGCCATTAGAAAGGGAATAGGATGTCTGTTAATAAAACTGCCGCCATGATGGGCGTGGCTCATCATAAAACACCCGTTTCACAGAAAGGAAAATGGATCAAGTAATCTGCAGTACATAAAATGTTTCCTCTGAGCCTTTCCCAACACATACCTGTGATTGTCATTGTTGAAGCAGTGCTTTTCCTCTCACACCACCACAGGTTTTGCTATGCATACCCTCTGATAGGTTTGTATCCTGCCGACTGGATGGATGGATGGACAGATATCAAAGATAGATAGATATCCATCTATTTTTCTTTCTGGGAAGGAAGACCCAGCCACTTGTTTTCCTGGCTCTCTGATCTAAATCAGAATAGCCAAGTTTATATAATCAACCCAGCTAGCCCATATGTGCAAGTCTACATGAACCTGACCCTCAGATATGACTTAAATCACAGGTAACACAGAAATAACAATGCCAAAATTAATGTTAAATTAAAAATGCTCCCTTCCCAAATTTGATATTTAAATGAATTCCTTTCTCCAAATTGTGCCCTCTTAAGGCATTTCAGGGGAGGGGAGCCGAATGGCTTGCAAGTGGCTCAAGGATGGCTGGCGAACATTTTAATTCAATCCTAAGGATGACCCCATAGTCCCCATGTTGTGTTGGCTTTGTAGTGTTGACCTTGTGGTGTATAGTATTGGGCATGTTAAGAACAAGGATTGGTTGATATCTCCACCTTTGTTTCTCTGATAATATCAGGCATTACCATTCAGGAGAAATGTTTATGACACCACTCTCTTGCTTTGCCTCAAAGTCCATTGGCGAGAAGAAATTTTGACAGATGCCCAGACAGTTGATTTTAGTCACTTATTAAATTCACTCTGACTTTTTTTGCAAATGTTTTGCCAGAGTGCCTTCGTAGGGAGCCTGGCCATAAGCTGTTGACAGGCCGGATCTTTTTGGACATGGGTTTAATAACTGTTTGAAAAGAGCATCAAATTTGCATTTAGAAACAGCTGAGCACAGGTCTCTGGCTACACCTATGTTCAAAACAAGTTGAACAGCTGTTTTCCTCAATTCCAAAAGATTGCTCAGCCTGTCTTTAGAAGAAGTTTGAAAAGCAGCTGACAAGCTGAGGGAAGATTTGAAAAAGAAGTAGCAGATTCTGTCATTCCTTTCTTTTTCCCTGAATGGCTACAGGAGGAGAGACCGGTTTGAAAGGAACAATGTTCCTTCTCTTGAGAACAGAATGGTACAAGCAATCCCCAATTTATAACCATTCGTTTAGCGACTGTTCAAAATTACAACAGCACTGAAAAAAACTGGCTTATGGCTGTTTTTCACACTTAGGACTGTTGCAGCCTCGCCATGGTCACATGATAGAAATTCAAACGCTTGGCATCTAGTTCGTATTTTATGACAGTTGGAGTGTCCCACGGTCATGTGATCCCCTTTTGCGACCTTCTGATCAGCAAAGTCAATGGGGAAGCCAGATTCACTTTACAACTGTTTTACTAACTTAAATAATTGCAGTGATTCACTTAACAACTGCAGCAAGAAAGGTCGTAAAATGGGGGTAAAACTCTCTTAACAACCGTGTCACTTAGAAATTTTGGGCTCAGTTGTGGTTGTAAGTCAAGGACTACTTGTATTGGAGGACAATATCCAGAGACCAAAGAGGAGGGAGAATTTGTGCATCAGCTTTAAACAGGGGTCCCCACTCCCACACTACAGCATCAGTCCCTAGTGCGCCAGAAACTTGGCTGCACAAATGAGCGAAGGATCATCCGTGTATGTGCGGGATATAGGCAACACACAAAACCATGCTTCCTCCGGTCTACAGAAAAACCTCTCTCCAGGCAACTGGTCCCTGGCTCCCAAAAATTTGGAAGCCGCTGGTCTAAAGCCATCGAGAGGTATAAGGCTGAGAGAATGGGGAATAATTTATATCCATCTACCATATTGAGTCATTCTACCTCTACAGGTAAGCCCTTGACTTACAACCATTCATTTAGTGATTCTTCAAAGTTACAAACGGCACTGGAAAAAAAATAACTTACAACCAATATTCAGACTTATTTATTTATTTTATTTTTATTTATTTA
>JAEANM010020289.1:0-12141 GCA_017656035.1 Myanophis thanlyinensis
CAGCAAGAGAGCACAGATCGAAACCGCGGACAATCGCGGATTCCGACCTGCCGGCGAAGAAGCCAAACAGGAAGTCCAGGATCTGGAGAACTGTTGATACCTCCATTACTTCTGGATCCATCAGAGGTTTTGAATTTCAAGAGGCCCAGCTTGTACTCAGATCAGGATGTTAATTCCCTACTGACTTCTTAGGCGAGATCCTCCTGTCTTCCTCCCTCTGACCTTTTTGTGGAAATGGTGGTTAAACCTAAGACTGCACATTGAGATAGATGGCAGCAACCAATAGGATACCATGGTGAAGTCTCTTGGAACCTGTATTATTTAATATTTTTATCAATAACCTGGATAATGGGGTGTAGGTGCATCTTGTCAGATTTGTGGATCATATAAAATATTGATATTTGGGCAAAGATTGAGGATGACTGAATTTAACCTGGACAGTTGAACCTCCAGAAGGTGGCCAAGAGGAACCAGGTGTGTTTCAACAGCAAGGAAGATATTCAATTGGGGAGGAAAGTGTGAGACAACGTGTAGAAGGCTGTTGCAGTTCTGAGATGTGGCAGAAGAAGCATCACATCAAAGACACGCAAAGTTCCTTTCCCCACTTCTCTATAAGGGAGGGACCTCAAGTGAAGTACGCTATGTAGTTCTGGGTGTTGTGTTTCCAGAAGGATATTTAGAAGACATTCAGAGAAGGGAAACAAAGCTAATAAAAGGATCTTGAAGATATGCCCTGTGAGGAAGAGAATGAAGGAATAAACAATGCTGAGTCTTAAGGAAAGAAGATCGTGGGGAGTCATGATAGTCACGTTGTGGAATCTTTTTCAGAAGATATTGAACAGACAGTTCTTGTGGAAGTCAAATTGGTTTTCCAGTGAGGTTTTGAGTAGATGATTCTCATGGCCCCTCCCAACTCCATAGTTTTCTGGGGCCCTTCAACTTCTATGGCGCCCTTAGTGCTCTCTGAGCTTGGTTGTTTTCTTGCAGACATTTCATTAGCAAATTAGGTGACCATCATCGGTGCTAGATGTTAGTGTCCCTAGCACTGATGATGCTACCTAGTCAGGTGATGAATGCAACAAAACAACCATCTTCAGAGAGAACCAAGGACTTCACAGTTCAATCCTGAAATTTATGTTCCCTACACTTGTGAATGTGACGTGATCCACAGATAAAGGTTTTCTGAATCTTTTGGAATTTGGAAGATCTGACCTGCCTTTCATGATATTTCCCCCAAGGAATTTTAGACAAGCATATTTAGTATTAAGAACAGAAGCTTCTAGTTTTTGTGTACCACTTGAACAAAATTTGGATTATTCTGTCTCGAATTTGCTTGGTTTTTACACTGTACACAATGGGGTTCATGAGGGGTGGCACCAGCAAGTAAACATAGCCCATAAAAACACAGAGAAAGAGCGGGGAATCCTTCCCAAACCTGTGTATCACAGTTAAGCCGATCATTGGTGTGTAGAAGAGCAACACTGCAGAGATGTGCGAGCCACAAGTGCTGAGGGCTTTGAGGCGGTCCGTCTGTGACGCGATGCCCAACACAGTCTTGAGGATCACAATGTAAGAAAACAGGATAAGGAGTGAGTCCACCCCCACAGTGGAGAAAATGACAAACATGCCATAAATGCTGTTCACAGTGATGTCCGAGCAGGCCAGCTTCATTACCTCCTGATGAAGACAGTAGGAGTGGAAGAGGCGGTTGAGCCAACAGTAGTGATGTCTTCTGAGAAGGAAGGGCAACGGGAAGATCAAGGCCACCCCTCTGACCACAAATGCCAGGCCCATCTTCCTTATTCTTGGCATGGTCAAGATGGAGACATATCTGAGGGGGTTGCAGATGGCCACAAGGCGATCAAAGGCCATGGCCAAGAGGACAGAGGACTCCATCAATGAGAGCGAGTGGATGAAGTATAGTTGGGTGAAACAAGCAGTAAAGCTGATCTTTCTGGCATTGAACCAAAAGATGCCTAGTATGGTTGGCATGGTGGAGATGGATAAACCAAGATCTGTGACAGCCAGCATGGAGAGGAAGATGTACATGGGCTCGTGGAGGCTTCTGTCTGTTTTGATCACAAAAAGAATAACAGAGTTCCCCAAAATGGAAATGAGATATATGGAGCAGAATAGGATGGAGATCCAGGCGAGGTTGGATTCCATCCCAGGAATCCCAGTCAGCCAGACCACCGATGGATTCAATCTGGAACTGTTAAGGAGTGCCAAGGAGTTGAGGGCAGTCTCAGGAGAACCTGGCATGCTCCTTCAGATGATAAATGATGGCTTTTTGACTCTGAACATGGAAAGTTGGGATTGCGAAGGACCCAAAGAAACATTTGGGGTTCCTCCTGACAGTTTGCCTTTCACTTCTTGCTGGATTTTGAACCTGAGAAAAACCAGAAAGATAGATATTAGTTGGGGTGCATTTTTGGAAATAATATGAATTTATTTATTGATTTGATTTGGTTTGGTTTATATCGCCTATAACAACATATAAGCAACCATCCATGGAAGGTGTTAGCTAGATTTCTTTTGGATGCCAAGATTTCATCTAGCCAATTTCTCTTTCTACTTCCCTATCTAGGTTCTCTGTTGATGTAATGCTACGTGGGGAAAACCTTGGGAGATAGGGTGGAGAGAGGCTGCCTAGGAAATGGTTAGATAAGAGACAACTGAACCCAGTTTAGTTCCTGGGGTTGCAATTTCAGATGTGCAAGGTTTTGTTAATGCAGGTTTATGGTTAACTAGTCATAATCTGGCCATGTTTCTTGTCTGGTCTTGCCAGGCTAAATAACGTAGAAAAATTCTGCCAGAGTTCAGTTCTTTATTTGTTTACACACAAGGGACAGAATCTTGCCAGATTAAATCTTTATTACTCTCCCCCTAATGGATATCTGCCTGGAAATTCTAAGAAGTGGCTATTTTAACCCTCTGTCTATATTTGGGCTGTGCTGCCTCTTGTCCCCCTTCTACCTTCTGGAATGTGTTTCCTCTGTCCGGGGAAACTCTGCTGCCCATCCCACCAGCTGCCACTCGTAGAGACCATCGTCCACCAAGCTGCATGGTGATACTGAGAGTTGGAAATGTAAGACACCCACAGAAGAGCTGCCTTGAGTCAGATCAAAGGTCCATTTTCCACAGCAGGCAGGTCCCACAGTAACTGAACAGGACAAAAGTACAAAGAAGTCGCCTTCCTTTGGCACAGATTTTGCAAATCGTGTTGCCCAGGATTGGCGATAAAATCTAGTTAGCATTTTCTTCACTGAATTCATCTAGACCTCTGATTTTCAACCTTGACACTTTAAGATGTGAGGACTTCAGCTCCCTGAATTCCCCAGCCAGCATGCTGATCTAGAAAATACCAACAGCAGGGGCCGCCATAGATAGCTACCTTTGGTGGTATTATTTTATTTATTAGAATTTGTCGAACAATAACAGTAAAAACGGATACAAGAGTAAGACAAATAAGAAAATACAATGATAGGGACGATAGGCACATTCGTGCGCTTATGCACGCCCCCTCTACTGTCCACTTGGGTGTGGTGTAAGGTCCACCGAAGTCAGTTTGCGACTGAAATATGAGAGTTTGTAGCAGATACAATACTACCTGAATTGGGTAGAGCATTTCAGATTTTGACAACTCTATTACAGAAATCATATTTCTTACAGTTGAGTTTGCAATGGTTTACATTAAGTTTAAAGCACTTGTTGGTGCGCGTGTTATTGTGATTGGAACAGAAAAAGTCATTTACAGGTAAAACATTGCTGTGTATAATTTTATATGCAATACTTAGGTCTGACTGCAAGCGGTGCATTTCTAGGTTGTCCAAATGGAGAGTTTCGAGCCTAGTAGGGGATTCTCTTGCGTACAGAAGAGTGCAAGACTTTTCTCATGAAGAACTTCTGGACCCGCTCGGTTGCACTGATTAAAGGGCATGATGGATTTCCTAACCAGTCTTGCTTGGTGACCCTGGAGTCAGGCCTTACAGGAGAAGCAGAAAAGGCTCCTTTCTATAACTTATGTTATAGAACTCTTATATATTTGCTTTTTCTCCAAGAAGAACAGGATACAACAGAAGGAACCTTGAAGTTCTTCTAGTCCAAATGTCCACTCAAGTAGGAGTTCCTAGATCAGGGGTGTCAGACTGAAGGTCCAGGGGCCGATCTGGCCTGCCGGCCCGGCCCATGGTGCCTCTTCCAGTGAAAAATGGAGTTTGGGAGGGTTGTGTCACCCGACACGAGTGACGTTGAGCTGGCCACCCACCCCTCCGAGGTCAAATACAACCCTGGTGTGGCCCTCAATGAAATCGCGTTTGCCACCCCTGTCCTAGATCATTCAGGACAAATGGTTCATAAAGGTCTCTTCATAAAGGCCTCCAGGGATGGGGCACTCACAACCTTTGAAGTGAGGGTTTATTGTTCTCACTGTCACGAAATTTCTCCTGAAATCCAGGAACTTTCACCATTCAACATACTTGCAAGGAGGCAGATCCTGGCTAAATACTAGGGAGAACATCCTAGCACTGCCAGCAGCTGGATGATAGAGGCCCCAGGGTCCTCTAAGAAGACCGTGGCTTCCCATTTTGGAGGCATGCAGGCTGCCTTCGCTGAGGATGAATTTGGATATCTGCAGAGGGGTGGGAGTTTGGACTCAGCCAGCCCCCTTCCAGCTTGAAAATGCTGGAATCCTGGGTCTCCAAGAAGGGGTTCCCCATCTGACCCAGCTGGTATATCCCTTGGGCTGCCCTCCCTCCCTCCCTCCCAGACCCCCCCCCCTCCAATCAGTCAGGACCTCAGTGCCCCATCCATCTAACCTGAATATGCAGGTTCTTTGCACCAACTTCATCCAGAAGTTAAGACTCCCCAAGCAGAAGCTGCTCTCTTGTAAGATCTGCTGATTTCCTCAAAGTTCCTTTTTAATTTTTCCCCAGTTGAAGTTAAACAATACATTTAACTGACCGGTCCGTTGTGGGGCTGTGCTCCAGAGACAGAATCCTCAACTGATCAGAAGGGCTCCATGGCCACAACAGGCAAAGTCAGAAAAGAACTGGCCAAAGTTGACCCTTACCAGGCCGGGCATGTGGCATGGGTGCTTTGACTGGTCCTTGGACTGACCTGCTCCTCTTGCTGTGTGGGGGCTAAGGGTGCTCAGGCATATTTCCTCAGAAGCATCTCAAAAGCCAAGCCAAACCGCTCTTCTCATGGTTGGCTCGGCTGCAAGCAAAGGGATCTGCACATTTCCCTAAGCCTGCTTGCATTGCTGAGCCCCCAGACTCAGTGTATGGCTGGATTGCCCCCCCCCCCCCACAGTTCTTGACCGCACAGAGAGGCCCTTATATGCAGCTTCCCTTCAGTGAAATGACCCCCATGGCTCAGCAGCCATCCTCCTTCAGTCCTCCTCTGATTGCCCCCTTGGCATTTTCCCCACCAAAAACCTCCATCCAGGTGGGCTGGTGGGCTGATGCTTGATGTGTCCTGGATGGCTTTCCTGGTTCCTTCAGTCCAGCTGGGAAAGAAGGCTGGAGAGAGGCTGGGTGGACGGATTCAGCTGCCTTTATGAGCCTCTCCTGGCCCCCAGGGTCTCTCCTGGTGCAGGATGCAGGTCTCCTTGCAAGGGCAGCAGGGGCACCACAGGGAACATGAGTCCCTCCCCCTGTCAGGATGTGGGAGGTCAGAGAACAGCAATCCCAGAGCCATCTCCTCCCTTGAGTCCTCCAGAGCAGAGGCCCCCAACCTTTGGGGCACCAGGGACGGCTTCCGTGGACAGAGGTTTATCTATGGACCGGAGGTGGAGGAGGCTTCACATGCTGCCTGCCTGCCACAGATGGGGCTTCGTTTGTTTTCGTGGCCCGGTGCCAGTCCACAGGCCAGGGGTGGGGACAACTGCTCTGGGGTTTTCCATGGTTTCCCTCCACCGTCAGGAAAAGAGAGCACCAAGGCAGCTTTCATGCTGAGTCCATACTGAGCTCTTGCCCCTGAATGCCGAAGAAGAGGAAGGGTCTCTGGCCTGGGCACTTCTCTCCCTCACCCCTCTCTCTGGAGCAGTTAGTGGTTCCTAGCCAGTAGAGCGAAAAGACGTCACAACTGGGGAACAGCCGTCTCTGTCTTCCGCAGGACACAAAGATCCTGCAGAGAGGCGCTGGCTGCTTACCCCAGAGAGATCTGCCCCTGGGAGATGCTCAAGGCAACCTTCTTTGTCCATGTAGTCTCTGAGGGAGTCTGGGGACCAACAGAGGAGAATATTTGTGGCTCAGGGTTGAACTACGAGGGGTCCTTGGTGCTCTGTGTCAGAGGGGAAATTCAGCCGGTTTGAGCCGGTTCGCTAGAACCGGTAGTAAATTTCCTAAGCAGTTGGGAGAACCGGTTGTTAGAAGAAATCTCCTTTTGTTGTTTTTTTCCCACTTTACAGGGTTAATCCTGTAAGGAAGGCAGGAAAGAAACATTCCTGAGGTTGTTTCTAGCTAAATCTTTATTGCCCTGCCCACCCAGTCACATGACCCTCCCCCAGCCCCGCCCACCAAGTCCCGCCCACAGAACTGGTAGTAAAAAAATTTGAATTCCACCATTGCTCTGTGTCCTTGGTTGCTTTCATGAAGAGGTTTCATGTATGTCAGCTGCCACCTCACGCTTGCTTCTATTCAGTGACCACCATGAACTATGGGGAGGGGGGAAGGCAAGTGTATGTGTTGCATCTCTGCCAGATGCTGCTTCAAGGCCACCTGGGAAACAGCTGCAAACCATCCTGTGCTTGAACTGACCGTTAGGAAAACATCCTGCCTGAAGCTGACTGGTCGCAAGGGCGTGGCCAGTGGGGGGGCAGCTAAGGGAGGGAGAAGTTGAACTTGGGGATTTGGGCAGGCAGTTCTCAGTTCTGGCTATGCAACACAGCCATGGACTCGACTTCTAATGATACGATGCCTTTCTCAGCCAACGGAGCCAAAGATCATTTCTGTTTTGAGGTTTAAGTGGTGGCCAGGTCGGGCAATGAGCCAACGGGCTAACATCCTCAGTGCTCGCCAGAATTCTGGACGGCCCGGCCATTATCAGGCTTCTGCCCAGCAGACTGAACAGGGAGAACTGAAACCAGCATTCTGGTTTCTGATTGGTAAATTTATTGCAAAGAAGCTTCTAGGAGAGGACTGTGTAACTGCTGTGTGTTAAATGCAGGCACTATTTGCAATGTTCACAAGATGAAGATTCAGTGATTTTAAATAAGTGTGATGACAACTGAAAGCAAAACTCAAAGAATCATTTTTTTTCAAAGAACTTTTATTGGAGGGGAGAAAAGACATCTGGAGGGCGCTGGACTGAGCTCCCCTGACCTTCCAGAAAAAAAGTCCCCAGATCATCTCAGAACCCTTTGCAGAGTCTCAACATCCTTTTTGTATCGTGGTGACTACAACTGGATGTGGTATTCCAAGTGTGGCCTTACCAGTGCAGTATAAAGCAATACTAACATTTTGCATGATCTTGATTCTATCTCTCTGTTAATGCAAAGACAAGACCGTCGATGTACAATTGTAGCCAATAAGCATGGAAGGGCCCTGGAACATGAATGACTGGACTAGGTTCAAGGGGGCCTGAAGAGGCACCAGTATGTGGTTTCTAGGTTTTCCTCTCCCCCCCCCCCCACCGCCCCGTTTGGGTCTGTTTCAGCCATAAATGTTACCCACAGGGAGATCTATGAGGCTCAAACATTTTGCAGCATAGAAGCCAACCATTTACCTGTAGCATGAAGGATGGGATGGGATGGTTCAGATTAAAGGTATCTAAACATATGTGCTGAAAACTTCCCCAAATCTCATTGATGCTCTTTCTCATAAGGGTGACATTATTTTGGGTGGACATAAAGCAGATTGTCTTATTGGCTGTCCTCAGATTTACAACAGATTCTTGGTCTGCAATGAAAAACTGGATTTGCTGTTTCTGTGCACCAGAAGGCTTGTTTGCAGACTAGGGAAGGAAAGAGGAGTGTTCACACTCAGAGGCCAAGGGAAGGATAACTGAAATGTTGCAGAAAATCAAGGGACTCAGACCTCGAAATCAAAAGAAGTTTGCACAAAGGTTCAGTGTTATGCCGTAGCCACTGCTGAACAATCTTTCCTGGAAAAGCAGATGTGTGTATATATATATATAGTTAAAAGGCAGCATACCACGGAAACGTAACACACAGCATTGATTGGTTATATGATTTATAGCCCTTTCCTGTTGCTATGCAAAAAGGCTAAATGCCTTGTTTCCCCCCTTCTGGATTGGGGTCACAGGTACCTTGCAAAAGTTTCTAAGCTTCCAGCAACATCGTTTGTGGTTTCCTCTGCAGTTGAGCTATATGTGTGAACCTGAGGTTTGGCATTTTCCATCTCTTGTTCTTTCACACTTCTCACTATCTAAAGAACAATCTTTTATGACTTGTCTTTATGCCCTTTCTCAGTTTATGACTTGCCTTACTTTATGTCTTGCTTCATTTTATGACCTGCTTCACTTTATGTCCTGCCTCAACACGGCCAGTTCCCACTGGACCTTTGACTGTGATATCCCAAGGAGAACATTCCCCACTTTTAGCCTTGGGTACTTCCAGCCACATCTGTGGCAACTTCAGTTATTGACAAAGCACGGACAGCTTTGGGCCATCTGAGGGCTAAATTATCTGCCTGGTGGTGGAAGCTCTGATGTTAGCAATGCCCAGAGTCGCCTTATCAGTCAGAGGGGCAGCACATAAATTTAATAAATAATAATGTCTACGGAGATTCTCAGTCATCCAAGTCAGGGTTGTCCCAAAGATGCCTCTTTTTCAAGAGGCCAAAGGACTTTTTTCCTTTATCCTTGAGACATTTTGCTTCTCATCCAAGAACTTTCTTCAGTTCTGAACCAAATGAGGAATGAAATGTCTTCAAAGAAAAACAAAGAAAGTCCAGATGCCTTTTGGAAAAGCACCTTCATTGAACAATAAACAAAAATAACAAATAATAACCATCGCCCTCTCCCCCCACTTCCTTTCCCCAAGTTATCTCACTGGATTTGTGAGATTAAGAACAGCGAATGAACCCCAAGATTTGATCAGCCCCCCGGTTCCCGAGTGCCGGCGTTCTGTACCCTGTGCTGAGCAGTGGGGTGATTTGGGCTTGGAGGGCGAGAGCCCCCTTTCACCCTCATCTCCCGATAGATAATATTGAGGGGCCCCTACCTTAAGTTTTCTCTTTTTGGGGGGTATTAAGGAAGAGAAATCCCCTTGATATGGTAGAAAAGTGTTCTTCAAGAAAGCACCAGCCGCCAGAAGGCTCAGTCTGCCTATCTCTTCTATAAATCCCACCCACCTTCCATTTCTTTGCAGGAAAGAGACGGTAAAAACGCCTCTTAAAGAAGGAATTGCCAGTGGTGGGGAGGGGTTCCTGGGGAATGGCAGCCCCCCTCCCACCAAGAACTGGTAAAGATTGGTACTCTTGGTTGCCTCCCAATTCATTGCATCTTGAACCAACTCTTGTTAATCAGTGTGTCATAATCCTAGGATACTAACAGTAAACATCTTGGGATTATTGTTTTAGGATTCCAGGAATCCTAAAGAGGGAGGGAATCTTTCTCTTCCCTTGGTCTTCTGAAAATGAGATCCAGAAGGTCTGAAGGAGAACTTCCCGGATCTTCTTCATCCTTGCTCCATAGATGATGGGATTCATCATGGGTGGGACCAGGATATAGATGTTGGCAATGATGATGTGGACACCTGGAGCGATCCTGTGGCCGAAGCGATGAGTGAAAAAGGAGAAAAATGCTGGAGTGTAGGTTATCAAGATCATACAGAAGTGTGATCCACAAGTGCTGAGAGATTTCATTCGGGCCTTCTGGGTGGGAAGCCTGAACACTGTTTGGAGGATCAGGACATAGGAAGTCATGATGAAGAGGAAGTCCACGCCTCCCGTTAGGAAGGCCACCATCAAGCTGAAAATGTTGGCAATCTGGGTGTCGGAACATGCCAGTTTCACCAAGGACATGAACTCACAGTAAGTGTGGGCGATGGTGTTGCCCTTGCAGAATGGGAGCCACTTGAGGAGAAAGGGGTGGGGGCAGAGGAGGACGGTCGCTCGGATCAAAACTGCCAAGCCCACCTTAGCGACAACCCGGTGGGTCAAGATGGCAGAGTGCCTCAGAGGGTTGCATATTGCCACATAGCGATCAAAGGCCATGGCGGCAAAGAACCCGGATTCCATGGTGGACACAGAATGGACCAAGAACATTTGGGCTAAACAGGCATTAGCATGGAGGCTCCCGTCCTGAAACCAGAAAATGCCGAGCATTTTGGGTATAGTGGAGGTGGACATGGTGAGATCTGCAACTGCCAGCATGCAGAGGAAGAAGTACATGGGCTCATGGAGGCTTGGCTCGCTCTTGATGACCCCCAAAAGAAGAGTGTTCCCCAAAAGGGAGATCACGTAGATGGAGCAGAAGGGAAGGGAGATCCAGACATGAAAATCTTGTAGGCCTGGGATCCCGAGAAGGACAAAGTAGGAAGGGTGGTGAGTGGTCCAGTTCAATGGCTGACCTGCTAGGATTGATGGTGGTCCCATCCAGTTCCACCTCCTGACCACTCTCATACCCTGGAAGGAAGCAGAAGGATTGACACATGCTGCTAATCTATCGAGAGGAGGTCAAGCATGGACCTTTCTTGGGGGATCTAGTCCCTCAACACTCAGAAAAGGAGGACCTCCTATGGACATCCTGGGATGGGATACAGTCTCTGAGCTAGAAAGACCCCAGAAATGAATTACCGAGACCCTGCCTAGTCAGAACATGAAGTAAGGGATTCTATTCATTTTTGTATACTTATCTTTAACCTTTCTTTTGGTTCATGTCTACATAGGATTGTTGGGATAGTTCCTGATCATCTTCAGGCAGCTAAATGATCTTAGGGGGTTCCTCCTTTCAGAGCCCTTCTTAGGAGGAGACTTTGCTGCTCCCTGACGCACCTCACACGAAGGCTGGGAAACGAAAGGAAGGTCCCTCCCTCTTCACTTTCAGAGCCCTGAAGGTCCAAGAGTCCTGTGCACTTTGAGGAACATCTTCCTTTGCTGGGTTTGTCTACCCACCTTACAGCTGGGGTCTAGGTGGTGGAGAAGGAGTCCTCATGTCAGATGGAGCAGAGAAGGAGGAAGAGGAACGGCAAATTTGTGAGGATGAAAGCTCTTTCGTCAGAGAGAGACTGGCTTCCCCTGGTTGGGCTGGTCTCGTTTCATCTCTGCTTCTTCCCGTTCCTCTACAAAGGGAAGGACAATCTTGAGCAGCTGCTGGAGAGACTCTAGCCCAGAGAGGGATTAGTGAGAAGACTCCCCTTTCTCCTGAACCCACCCCAAAACCTACTTGCTTCTCAAGAGCCCACTCAACCACCAGCTTCGTCTTCCCGTTATTGACCTGAGACCCACGCAATGCAAAGACTCTGCGATGCCCTCACCTGCCCGTCCTCTACCTGCTTCTCTGTCGGGAGGAGCTTCCAACGCAACCAGCTGCAGAGGGAGGACAGAACAAGGCAGCTCCTGGGTCCACCAGGTTTATAAGTCCTGCCCTGGGAGAAGGCCCGGTCCCAGCAGGATTGCACCATCCGGATGAAAGAAACAGAGTCTTTAAAAGTTATGATATTCAGGTAGTCACTTACAAGCACATCTAAATTATATTAAAGAAACCAAGGTATCTTTATGTGACCCCCCCACCCCAAAGCAGGTCACAACTTTGGAGCACCCCAAATGTTTGGAAATTGAAAATTGACAAAATTGACCCAACCTGTGTGTGTGTGTCTGTGTGTGTGTGTTTGTATGTGAATAATTGCATTAGAGAACTATATATAGAATTGTAACTATTAACATGTTTTATTTGTATTATGTATGCCTCTTTTTATTTTGTTCATTTTTACTTTTTTCTTTCTTTCAAAAAAACCCCACCTTCTATGTGTTTTTTATGTGTTGCCTCCAGGTTTTTTTTTTTAAATCTGTGAGGTTGTTTTTCTGTTTCTCTGCCATTATTTTAAAAGCAATAAAAGAATAAATCAATAAAACCCAGCATTTGTTTCATTTCTCATCCCCACTTTGGCCAGGGAGCAGCTCCCGGTGTTCCCTTTATTATCATCGCCAGTGCTTCTTTCTTTCTTTCTTTCTT
>JAEANM010020290.1:0-12141 GCA_017656035.1 Myanophis thanlyinensis
AACTGGACAAGGAAGCACTGGCTATAGTGGCGGGAGTCAAAAGATTCCACGATTACTTATATGGCCGGAAGTTCACCCTAGTCACCGACCACAAACCACTACTGGGAATAATAGCAGGAGACAAACAAACTCCCCAAGTTCTTTCCCTCCTCATGACCCGCTGGATAGAATTCCTAGCCGCTTACTCGTATAAGCTTGAATACCATCCAGGACCAAGGATAGCGCACGCTGATGCCATCAGCCGCTGTCCACTCCTGGAAAACCTCACCAACCCCACCCCGACCCTCCTGTTACTCCTATTGGAACACATCCCAGGAACACCAGTAACGGCAGCCCGAATAGCCCAGCAGACAGCCAAAGACCCCATCCTTAAAACAGTCCTACAATGGGTCTTAAAGGGGTGGCCAGCCAGGAAGTCCAGAAATGAATTTAAATCATATGAACTTAAACAAACAGAGCTGTCCACACAATGCGGGTGTCTACTATGGGGTCACAGAGTAATAATACCTGAAGAACTCCGAGCACAAATCCTCACCACAATTCATGAAGGCCACCTAGGCATGGTAAGAATGGAGACTCTAGCCAGGGGCTATGTTTGGTGGCCTAACATGGACAGAGACATAGAACAAAAAACCAAAACCTGCCTGCCCTGCCAGCTGACCCAAAGCGCCCCACCGGCGGCCCCACCATCAAAATGGGACACCACACTGAAACCCTGGTTGCACCTGCACATAGACTTTGTGGGCCCGGTGCAAGGGCAAATGTTGTTTATCATCGTGGATGCCCACTCCAAATGGACCGAGGTCCACCCCATGCGGACAACAACTACGGAGGACACAATTGCTGCACTACAGAAGACCTTCGCCACCCATGGCATCCCTGATGTACTAGTCTCAGACAACGGACCTCAATTTACATCGGAAGAATTCACAAACTTTGCAAACAGCCTAGGCATCCGCCACACCACGGCGGCACCACACAGGCCCATGGCAAACGGCAGGGCGGAACGAGCCGTGCGAACCATCAAAGAAGCATTGGCCCGCATGGACTCAGGCAACTTGCAACAGAAAATAAACACTTTTCTCCTTGCCCAACATTCCACCCCATCACCCAACTCCAACCGCAGCCCAGCCGAACTCTTAATGGGACGAAAAATTAAAATTCTCTTAAACAGGGCACACCCAGATGATTCCCCACTCCTTCCGGACTCTCTACCCACCCGGGTAAGAACTTTCTTGGAGGGGGAGGGGGTCTTGGCCAGAAATTACTCAGGCCCACCCAAATGGGTGCCTGGAAAAGTAAGTAGGGCTACCGGACCAAAGTCCTACGAAATAGAACTGCACGATGGATGAATCTGGTGAAGACACATAGTCCAACTCGGGGGGAATACCAGGGAATAAGGGAATGGACACCAGAGATGGCCAAATAGACCAAGAGTGGGACAGCTACACAGGGGACACCTGGGAGGGACAAGAGGACCTCGGGAGGGACAACTACACCGACCAAGCCACGCGTTACCTACCTGAGGCCTCTCCGGAGAACTTCCCAGCCGCAGGGGCCCAACAGCCGCAGTCGCCGCAGCAGCTGTTGCCACCGCCGCCACCGCCTCCAAGGCCGGGAGCAGAGAGAGCCCCCGACACATCCTTACAGGGCAGCAGCAGCGGTCCAAATGAGCAGAGCCTGCGCAGATCGATGCGAACAAGGCAACGCCCCACATACTTACAGGACTACGCATGCTCCATCGAAGCGACAAGAAGAACCCAAGCTAAGAGGGGAGGGGTGTTGTATACTGCACATGCGCGGCCGGAGTCTTCACGCTGGTCTGCCATCTTGAACGGACGACCTGACAGCTGATTGGCTGTCAGGACGTCGATGCCCATTGGCTGGCCCACCAGCCAATGGGAAGCGCAGGATTTTGAAGTCGCAGCAAATATAAAAAGCCGCGGCTTCCCTTAAGCGCAAGCTTCTTCTGATTGACAGCCAGCATCGTGAGTTTTACTCGCGGCTTAAATAAAATGGGACCCCTCGCGGTCATCCAAAAGGACCCGGTTTCTTGAGTTTTCTTTCACCGATTTGGACCGGGTTTTCGGCTATAACATAATATGTAACTAAGAGTTAGTTGATTGGATTATCCAATGAGTAAACTGTGGTTAAACACCAGATGATGAAGAATAGCTTGTGCATATAACAGAATATAAAAAGCAATAAACACGATGAAGGTCGTCAGTTTCTGCTCACGACATGCCTGTGATTGGTTCTTAGTGCCCACATCTGGCACCTGAACAGGGACACACACACACCCCACAGGAACACAACAGTCAACATACTTACCATCATCTGGAATAGACCTCTTGGTGCACCTTTGTCCTCCGGGATCTTCAAATGGTAAGAATGGGTTGCATTCTATCTCAACTCCAGCAAAAACATGTAAGAGAATTATGTTTTCTCTTACAAAAGTCAGGCATGATGATACCTGAAGGGGACATTAGGAAACTAGTGAGTGAGATAGGGAAACCTTGTCCTTGGTATCCTGAATGGGGGATGCTCCGACTTAAGGATTGGGAAAGAATAGGCTACACCTTTCATCAAGAACCCCGAGCCCTACTTGATGTTTTGCTTTGTTGGCATCAATGTCTCCACGCAGTGGAAAAATATGGGGCTGATGCAGTAGCTCGGTCTCAGTTAAGTTTTTCTCCCCCTCCAGCTTATGATCATGTAAAGGTTACAGTTCCTTCAGCTCCTATATCTTCCATGATGAATGTGACACCTTCAGAGAAAAAGGATTCTAAATCTTATGTTTCCATTCACCATGTATTAGAAGATCAAATGGCGAAAGGGGAGGCAGATATGAAGGAACTAGCAGATATGCTCTCGGTTTGCCCTGTACATACGACATGACAGGTAGATAAAATGGAGCTCAAGTGTGGGAATATCGACCACAATCTTTAACAGAATTGCGTAAGGGTATAAGAGACACTGGGTTAGGAAGTACTTATGAACAAGGCATGTTAGAGGCAACAATGAGGAATCATATTTTGGTACCAGAAGATTGGAAAACAACAGTTTGTATGTTATTAACACCAGCTCAGTACGTGGTATGGGGTAATGAGTTTAGACATCAGTGTACATTAAGAGCTGCAACTTCAGGAGGTGCTTACCTTCCAGAGCAGTTATATGGCTCTGGTGCTTTCACTCCAGTGAATACACAAATTGTTTTGCCTGCTGCTACTCTTCAGATATCCTCTGAATGTGCTTATAAAACTTTTGGAAAAGTTCCTGTGGCTGGGAAACCATCTCAAGCATCTTCAAATATTTGTCAAAAGGCAAGTGAACCATATGCAGATTTTATTAATCATCTGCAAGATGCATTAAGATAACAAATAGATTATCCTGATGCCCAATCTGAATTGCTCATGAAATTGGCTAAAGAATACACCACCACTGAATGTAAACATCATTGGATTGGGAACTCAACCTGATTTGGAAGAAATGATTAAAGCATGTCAAGATATAGGAACTGCCTCTTTTCAAATTAATCTCTTAGCTGCAAAAGTTCAGAAACCTCCGGGGAAATGTTTTAATTGTGGGAAAATTGGTCATTTTAAACAAAAAGGTTTTCATTGGGCTAATGAATGTCAGTCAGGAAACTCCAAAACATGCCAGTCTCTAGCCTGGTCCAAACAGAGACCCCTCAGTAATTCAATCTCCTATTAATCATACTCCTGCTGCAACTAAAGGGAGCGCTGGAATAGATTTAATCACTCAACAAGAAGTGTGTTTTAAATTTCCTGGCGAAGTACAAGTAGTCCCTTCTCAACTTTTTTTCCCATGCTGGATATGTAGGATTAGTCTTGCTTTGATCCAGCATGGGAAAAAAGGGATTTTTTGTAATCCCTGGAGTAATTGATTCTAACTATACAGGCGTTTACTTTATTCAATTATGGACTAACATTCTACAGACTTTGCCAAGCCATGCTACTCCTGCTCAATTACTCCATCTGCCCTATTTTGTCCCTGCAGGGAGTCATGATAGGGATCGAAGGGTTGGTGGGTTTCATTCCACAGATCCTGTTATACTTGCATTAACCACTTCAATCACCATCCAGCGACCTCGTCAGACAGTCCTTTTTCAGGGTAAGCCTTTTGAGGGCATAATTGATACAGGAGCTGATGTTTCAGTGATTTCAGCTGAAGATTGGCCTGCATCTTGGCCCACTGACCCATGCCCTAGTGTTTGGGGTATAGGAGGGCGACAAGGTGTGAAACAAAGTACACAATTTTTTTCTGCAAGTCTTCCCAACTCTAATTGTTCAACTTCGTCCCTTCATTCTTGACATTCATGTCAACTTATGGGGACAAGACCTGCTTAGTAAATGGGGGGCTACAATTACTTTCGATGAGTAAACTGTCTGCCTTACCCTTAACTTGGTTAATTATTATACCTGTTTGGGTGGAACAATGGCCTCTTCCTCTGGAAAAATTATAAACCTTAAAAATCTTTGTTCAAGAACAATTACAAACTCAACACATTGTCCCGTCCACTAGTCCATGGACTGCTACGGTTTTTGTCATAAAAAAGAAAAGTGGTAAGTAGAGATTCCTACACGATCTCCGTACTGTGAATGCATGTATTCAGCCTATGGGAGCTTTGCAATGTGGAACCCCCAATCCAAATCTAATTCCACAAGATCATCAATTAATGATCATAGATCTAAAATATTGGTTTTTTTCCCATACTTCTATGTATGGCAGATCAAGAAAAATTTGCTTTTACAGTACCAGCTATAAATCATACTGAATCTATTTGTTGTTATTACTGGACTGTATTACCACAAGGAAGGTTGAACAGTCCCACTTTGTGTCAATATTTTTCAGCTAATGCTTTAGCTCCTTTTCATAAGCATCATCCAGCAGCTTTAATATATCATATGGATGACATTCTTATAGAAGCTCTCTCTATCCCCTCTTTTTGGCTTTCTGAGCTACAAATGGATTTAACTAATTAGGGATTACAAATTTTTCCAGAAACAGTACAACTCTCCTCTCCATATTTGTATTTAGGGCATAAACTTCTTCAAAATTATTCAAGTCCTAATATTCCACAGTTTTCTTTACCTCCTTCTATTTCGCTAGTTAAATTACAACAATTTTTGGGCACTATTAATTGGGTAAAATCTTATTTTTGCTTCCCTGTAGGTCTGATAAGTCCTTTATTTGCATTACTCACCCAGGGCAAATCTGCAGATGTAATTTCCATTCCCTTGGCTGTCCAAACAGTTGTTAAACAAATTAATGCAATTATAGGAACTACATTTGTTGACCATATTCCTGTTTTTAACTCTCCTCTAATCTTGTTTATCTTCTCTACTGATAAGTTACCTACAGCTGTCCTTTCTACTATCAAAGACAGTCAAGTTTATTGTATTGAGTGGCTTTATTTACCACAAACCTTCACATAATGTTTTACCTATTTTTCTTGCTTTAGCAGATTTAATTGTGCAAGGCCGTTTGCAGGCCCTTCAATGATCCAGCACAGACTTGGTGGATATTTGTACTCCTCTTGCTAAATCTAATTTTGAATTTGCATTTCAGACATGTCAAGATTTACAAATTACATTGATACACTATTTGGGAAAGATTTCATATTATTTACCTAAAGACCCTCGCTTTAGATGCTTAATGACTTCCGCTTTTCATATTTCCAACATGCTTTCTAATCAGCCCTTGCCTAATGCTATTACTGTATTTTGCGATGGTGGCAAGACTAGAGGGGCAGTCACATATCGAGATGAATCAACAGCGAAATGGCACATTCTTTACACAGCTGTGCAGCCCACACCACAATGATCAGAACTTGCGGCTGCTATTCTCGCTTTTCACACTTTTGCTCAAAAACCATTTAATCTCATTTCTGACTTTCATTATGTATGTCAACATTGTTAATTTACCTGGTGCTTATGTAACACCCAGACTAGATGCTAATTTATTGTCTTTGTTTTTAACTTTGAGGCATTTATTACAGGATTGTACTCATCCATATATTGTTTCACACATTTGGAGTCATTCCTCTTTGCCTAGACTTCTCTCAAAACGTAATGCTCAGGAGGAGGATGCTGTTCATATACTACCGACTTTATTTTCTGACCCTTTTTATAGTCACTCCTTTTTTCATCAAAATGCTTATGGTTTGGTGCTATCCTGCCATATTCCTCTAAACCAAGCAAAACAAAACATTTCTGCTTGTCCACAATGTGCTAGTCCATCCCCCTAGGAGACACAGGGGTTAACCCCCGTGGTTTAAAAGCCAATCAATTCTGGCAAATGGATGTTACTCATGTTCCATCTTTAGCACCTTGGAAGTATCTTCACATTTCAATTGACACTTATTCCGGAGCCATTTGAGCAACCCCCAATGGGGAGAAACCTCTAATCATGTCATTTCCCATCTCATGGCTGCTATTACAGCTTTGGGAAAACCGACTGTTATAAAAACAGATAATGGCCCAGCCTATACTTCTCCAATTTTGTACTACATGGAATATTCTTCTTTGTCATAGCCTACCTTATAATTCTATTTAATATATAGAATATAGAATATAGATAATAGCCAAGCTATTGTTGAATGAGCCAATCATTCATTTAAAGATTGCTTAAACAATTAAAAAAGAGATGTAGGATAACTCATTTGGCATGGATAACTTGTCAAATTAATAAAGCCCTAATAACTTTAAATCAACTGAATATTTATTTTCAAGATTCTATTGCGTACCAGCGCCACTTTCAGCAGAAAGCTGTGCTCCCTAATCCACTGGTATATTATCAGCAATTGCCTGATAAAACCTGGTTAGGCCCAGTTCCTTATTAACTTGGGGATGAGGCTATGCTGCTGTGCTTGCTCCTACAGGCCCTCTCTGGATTCCAGCCCAGTGTGTGTGACCAGCCAAAGATGTTGTGGCATCAAGTTCCAAACCTAATCCCAGAAATGAAGAAGGTGACCCTTCAGACAGCACAGTGTCCATTTTGCTCTCACCATCACAGCTGGCCAACGACCTGAAGTGATGTGAAGAACCTAATATCCAAAGCGTAAGAGGCTCTGCGGCAGCAGGGGAAAGAACCTACACCAGAGAATTTATGAAATGCTATATTTGCAGTTTTGACAGGTCTGGAGCACACACTATTCTTGGCAGCCAGCAGGGCATGGCGACCTGGAGAGCCAGTGGGAGCTGTCAGCTTTGGAGGTGGCAACGGGCGGCTGGTACTCGGTGGCTGTCACCAATGACTGCCCTTTCCTTGGGCAGGTGAGCAAGGGGAAGAGCCCACCCCCGACAGCAACTCACTCCTTTCCTCTCCCAGATGCAAGTCGCCCATGGCATTTTTAGTGCATGCGCAGTTGCATGCAACTCACACATGGTATTTTTAGCACATGAGCAGTTGCATGCAACTTACATGCTGCTTTTTAGCACATGTGCAGTTGTGCAACTAGAGCACCCATTTTTAGCATGTGTGCAGTCATGGAGTCATGCACACGCACGCATGCACAGTCTGTGAGTTGGGCCAACTGCTGGCATGCCGGCAGAGATGGCTCTGCATGCCAGCTTGAGTATGCATACCATAGGTATTATGTGTCCAGGCTTTAATGCTTCCAGTGGTAACACAGAAAACTTACAGGTTTGCAGGAACCAAACAGAGTTTATTCATACAGCTTCAGCATACATTAACACCGCTATATGCAAGAAAAGTCAGCACTGGGAGCTTCTGCCTCCCAGCGTCTTTTATTACAAGCAGCACAAATTCCACCCCACCCTCAACCCTTAGCAAGCCACCATCTGGATTACAATTCTTCTGTGCTTCCCACCACCAAATCTATCACAATGCGACCCAGTGCTTGTTTGTTTCAAAAAAAACCTTTCCATCATGACGCTTTTCCCCTCTCTGCATGAAACTGATTCACAGCTGGAACAAATGCATTCAAAATTGCATGAGAAAGGCTCTTCTCAGCCTCTGTCCTTATAGATGAACCCTGCCCCTAAACTGCTTGGAGACTTGCGGGCTAGGAGTACAGTGGCCTGTGAGGTGGTGTAATAAGTAGACCTTGTGGCTGCATAATCCGGCTTGGTTTCAATCGGCAGGATGTCTTCAACCCCCGCTTCACAGTTCCCCCTGAAAGTCAAGCCTGGCAAGGCTTGACAATAGGTTCACCATCATGGCCTTAGGAAATTGGTGGAGTACTCTATAGTCATGGCTTCACATTGGCCTTCTCGGACAGATTGTTCAATATTTTATTATAATAGTTGCTATCCTTATCAGTTCTGTTGTCTAATCCAATGTCTTCCTTCTCTACTTAAAATGCATCTTTCACTTTTCCATACTAAACCACCATTAACCTTGCCTCGAGAACAAGTTTATGCTTTGTATAAAGAAATGCAAGGTTATACCGGTATGTCTCCTGATTATGAGCCACTAACTAATCCAGCTTATGATTATGCCTTAACTAATAAAATAAAAGAGAGTGAGATGTAGAGATGGTGTCTATATGCAGCACACTGCCATGTTATACAACCCCACAAGTCTCATGATTCTATACCCTTTGCTCCTATACCCTTTGCTCCAGTGTGGCAAGCCAAGATGCCTCACGTACTTAGTTTTTTCTTCTATCTTCCTATCTCTTCCAGTCTCTGTCCCTTATCCTTTAGTTACTGACAATATGTAACTAAGAGTTAGTTGATTGGATTATCCAATGAGTAAACTGTGGTTAAACATTGGATGATGAAGAATAGCTTGTGCATATAACAGGGAATATAAAAAGCAATAAACACGATGAAGGTCGTCAATTTCTGCTCACGACATGCCTGTGATTGGTTCTTAGCACCCACAGAGTGATCTACTTAGAAGAATAGCAAAGGTAAGAGAGTGAAGAACAATTGAGCTCTTCATAGCAGTAGTTTGTTAATGACTGCACACAACTGTACTGTAATTTAGATAGTCAATGGTGCAAATTGTCATATGTGAATCACTACCATCATCATGGGAGACATGAATAATTGGCACTTTGTCATTTCCTAATGAAAAGCATTAATTCAATTAGCTGCTTTTGGCTCCCTCACTGCCTTGTGCAGCATGTGATTGAATTAGATGCTGTCAGATAATAGAGCATCACAGATGATTTGGAACAATTCTGTGTTTGAGCTGTCATATATCTCTCCAGTACCTGCTGCAGCTGATGCCTCATCATTGCATTTTGGAGAGGGTGAAATGTCAGTATTTAATATGCCTGGTATAATTTCCTTTTCTGTGTGCTTTCTTTGTATTAATGAAAATTATTTTTGATATTGATTCATACATAAGGAATTATTTTTCTGTAGACCCAATAAAGATGTTTATGGAGATTCTCAGTCACCCAGGTTATGATTGTCCCAAAGGTGCTTTTTTTTCAGAAGCAACTGGACTTTTTTGTTTTTTCTTTGAAGATGTTTAACTTCTCATCCAAGAAGCTTCTTCAGGTCTGACTGGATGATGGGGAATGGAAGGATTTATATTCATTGAAAACAGCTGGACATTTGCTTTCTTTTAGAGAGTCATTTAGGCTACTTGATTCTGTGTCCTCAGAATCACCTGAGTACTGCAAATGGCTGTGGAGCCTTCTTGGAACTGCTGAAATGACTGTGTTGTAGACTGGAGATAGATGATATTGTATCCCTCCATTTCTTGAGATGACTATTCAATTTCGACATAATGGCTTTTTGATCCCTCTTTCAAACCAGCAGTCCTTTCTGTCCAAAATGTGGATTTTGCTGTCTTCAAAAGAGTGTCCTTTATCTTTTAAATGCAGATGGACTGCTGAATCTTGTCCTAATGGATTTGTTCTCCTATGTTGTGCCATGTATTTATGAAGTGGTTGTTTTGTTTCCCCAATGTACAGATATGCACATGGCTCACTGCATTGCACTGCATATACAACAGTGCTCAGTTTGTGTTTTGACATACAAAGTTGCTAAAACAATTCACTGAAATATCTGTAAATTTTCACATTCCAGTAATGAAAAAAAGATAGGAAGATATGCCGTGTTTTTCCCAAAATACACCTGGGTCTTATTTTCTTTGACACCCCCCCCCCCAAAAAAAAACAAAACTGGCTAGAGCTTCTTTTTTAGGGGTAATTTTCCCCACACACACCTTGCCTGTCCATACAGCTGCTTCTTTTGCAGCCAAAAAGATACATGCGGATGGCAGCAAGCAGCTGCAGAAGTAGGCACGTGCACATTGCCCCACCCTCCATTTTGCATTCAGATGCCTTCCAGAAGGCATCTGCAGCTCTGTAATCAGCTGAAGAGGGTTTTGCAGAAGACATCTACAGCCAATAACAGAGCTTCGGATTGCCCTGAAACTCTATTATCAGCCTCAGAGAGACTTTCCATTTTGCTTTCAGATGCCTTCCCAGATGATCCGAGCTGACCACAACAGCCGCCTCTTTGAGCAGGTGCACGATGACCCCGTAAGGACAAGGGTGGCGGTTCCATCCGGGCAGAGGACCTGCATGGCCTGCTGGAGCAGGGCCTGCATGGGACAGGCGGCCAGTGGGCATGCTGGGTACGGCCGGCCTGGGCTCTCCTGGAGGAGCCACGGTCCTTGCCTTGGGCCATAGTGAGCTGGCAGGGGCTCCAGGCTTCAGGCCACCCCAGCCCTAAGTTCTCCTCTCTCAGTTAAGAGCAACCTCCCAGCCAGGGGGAAAAAACATGTCCATTTGAAAAGAAACAAGCAATGCAGTTGCAAAAGTTGGTCATTTAGCTGTGCTCCCTCCATGCACAGATGTGCTCCCCCCCCTCCCCGCAGGAGGCTGCTCTTGGCTGGGGGAGGAGGGCCTGGGGCTGGGGCGGGGGCAGAGGGAACACAGCTAAATGACCAACTTCTTTTGCAGCCATAATGTATGCAAAACTTTTGTAAACAATCAGATATAGAAAAATCTTAAAAGAAAAATTATTATAGTCTATTGATTTTCTTTGTTCTCTCCTAATAACCTTAATTACTACATCTGTGGATTCCTTGTTTGGCAGCAGAAGAATCAATAACAAAAAAAAAAACAATTTTAAGGTAAACAACTGTTATGTCTTTTTGTAATTAATTGTTCATTGTCTTCAGCATTGGCAGTCTCTAATTCTAGCTCTTGAGAATAAAAAATGTTATTATTTATACTTATATCCAGGCTTTCTTCAACAAAAATTTCATATCTGGTGTCAGGAGGAATCCAATTTAAAGATCCAGACCGTTTTTTATTGCTGTAACAGATTCTTTAAGATAATATCCACCCCAATCAGAAATCAATAGAAAGAATAATAGAAAGAAGAATTAACAAAAAGAATGTAGTTCATGTTATTCCAAACCAATATCTCTGAAATATTCCAAACTTGAAATCTCCAGTTAAAGCGACTAAACATATTGGGCATAGGTTATAGAACTTATTATCCAGCACATTGCAGAGGACTCAGTTGAGAAAACAGCAGGCCAATACCTGGTGTTAATTCTTGTCTTTCCCATGAACTCACAAAATATTATTTTGTAAACTGCTACAAAACTGCTATATTTTTTTATTTCATTCACAAAAATCCACTTTACAATACAAAAGCAATAGAGATCACAATGTAACCATATTATATATTTTACAAATTAATCATTATTTTTTATTTGTTTATTTATTTTCTGAATTTATAACTTCCCTTTCTATCTGTTTGATTGTCAAGTTAATTTACAATAATAAATGAAAATGTATTTTGCAATGAAGAGCAATTCCTAGATGTTTACTGTCAGATGAAATTACAGTCAGAAAATCAGCACTACAACATCACAATGAAGTGCAATCACCATAACAATGAAATCAATAAACATTTATCCAAATTCCAGTGCAGTAACTATAACACTACATTTCAAAGGCCTTTTATCAACCTTCCACATGATGTCCAACTAGATACCAGATTAATCATTTGGAGTAAGATGTTCCATAAGAAAGGGCCACCATGATAAAACACTGTTTCTATGTTCCATCCATCTTTTGTTGTAGATCAAACAATAGGGTGACCATATTTTTATTTCCAAAAAAGAGGACAATCGAAAAAAAAATTCGAAAAAAAAAATAAAAAAAATAAATAA
>JAEANM010020292.1:0-12141 GCA_017656035.1 Myanophis thanlyinensis
TATGCTAATTAATTTATTTTATGAGTAATTAAGTAGCCAACTATCACTCCTAATTTTGTTTCATAGTTTTAATTTCTGCAAATGGGTAATTTTCTCAGCATCAGCTATGCATGAACTCAGATGTCTAATTTTCATTTCTTTATGTTCATCATCCTCTCCAACCAATATTTTTTATAAAAATAGTCAAAACTTCACAAATCCCATTGGACAGCTTGGCAAACCTTGCAAAAAGCAATCTGGTTAAAGGGCTTATAACAGATCTAAGATTTTGTTCCAAGATACACATTGAGATTCTGGAAAATAAAAGCCCAAGTCATAATCCTGTGTTGAATGATTTTAAGAACCACACACTATGGTAAACTATTATAACCATTTTGATAGGGCTTTAGTATGCAAAAAATACTTCAGTTCTTATCATTTTCATTCCATGCTAACTGCATTCTAATTATGTTACACTGTCTATATGTCATAATCGCTATAAATATTTTTCTGGAAGCTTTTTCTTTAACCTGATCTAGCCCATTTTCAAATTCAGTACCAATTTGTTTTTATATTTTATTTCAAACATATTGAGTTAGAAATATTAACAAAGTAAGGTGAAGCAGCCAGACCCTCAGTTCCAAACTCAATCTTTATTTTGCTGACTTCTCTCTCCACATCACAGTTATCACTCTGATGAACAGGCAACAGAAAAGCAGAGTCATGACCCTTTGTATACATACATTACGTTGCATTGCAAAGTATAAAAAGAGTTATGGAGTAATACAATTACATTAATTCTTTGAAAGTATTTATGTAGAATTTTCTTTTGTATTTTCAGAAATATCATAGCTATGCTATATGGGGATGTCAACTTTCAAAAACAGTTGAGTTTTTTTTTTAAGTGGCAGAAAATGATCTAAACTATACTAAGGTGAAAAGATTGAAAAACAGACAGCATTATAAGATTTAGGGCTACTTCAAGAATTCAGGTAGTTAATGTTGACTGTTAATTAATATGTGACCTAGAAGTTGCTTATTCAGTGGATTGCTCATGTCTTAAACAATGAACGTTAAAATCTTTCAGCATTTAGGTATATGTTGAAAAAAAAACACTTCATTAAATATTACACCAATATTTAAATACAGAAGACTACACTGAATATTAGATATGCCTAGTGGATTCCTCTTTGCTTTATTGCTTCCTTTGGGCTCAGAGGAAAGGGGAATCTGTTTTGTAGGTGGTATAATTCAGTCTATGGAAGGAGATGATTCGATATGACCCACAATTTTATATTTTTAAAAACTGAAAATTAATAGAAAAACGTCAGGGGAATATAAGAAAAAGTATGTTGATGTAGCATGAAATCAAACAAACTCCACCAAGCCCTTTTTTCACTTTTTGTTTGTGTGCCTTTCAGTCAGTCATGTTCCTGGAAGTTCCTGCAAATCTGCTTGGCAAGATTTTAGTAAT
Source organism: Myanophis thanlyinensis (assembly GCA_017656035.1). Taxonomy (NCBI): domain Eukaryota; kingdom Metazoa; phylum Chordata; class Lepidosauria; order Squamata; family Homalopsidae; genus Myanophis; species Myanophis thanlyinensis. Next base: position 1,454 of record JAEANM010020292.1, read on the forward strand.
GGTTTGCCGTTGCCTGCTTCCAAGGACTAAGAAAGTTTGGTTGAACCAAGGTTAGCTTTATGCCTAAGGCAGGAGAAGAATACATGGTCTCCTGCTTTCTTGCCTGATACCTTAAATCACTACATCAAACTGGCTCTCTTTTAAATTAATTACTAAAGCCTAACTGGAGTAAGACTATGATGTTTACAGGAACATATCACATCAGAGGATGAGAATGCTGTGCTACATGCAAAGTAGGAGCAATTCTCACCTTATCATCATCACCATCTCATCTCCTATTATGGTGAGATGGTCAGCAAACAATTTTTTTTCATAAGCTTTTATTTTATTTTCCCTTTCAAAACAACATATCTTTGTGTGTACAGCGTGTTATCTGGATATCTTTTAGTTCATTAATTATGTCACATAGTATTAATCATTTTGGTACAAACATTTTCAAATTTATCCTTTACATTTCCAATAATATTCTTGAATCTAATTACATTGCTTCTCTTGAATATATTCTTCCCTTTTTCTACATGAAATTCATCAGTTCAAAGTTGTACCAAACTCTAATATCCAATCCTCTATTTTACTCTTGACTTAACTTTAAAAATATTCTGATAATTAAAATACAAATAATATTACACATTTTCAAGTTATATCTGTATTGTTTTTATACCATTCCTCTTCTAAATTTAATGTCTATCAATACACCTTTAACAATCATTATAAAACCTTCCTTAACTCTAAACATTTTAACAGTTATATATGTTAACCTTGCTTTTTCCTACCTTCTTCTCTAAAGTGTTCCTCTAATTTCATATTGAGTAAATATTGTGATTTTAAAAACAATAAAGAGATTATGTGTTTAAGAATATTGTTCCCTAGTCTTCTCTCCCTTTCTCCTAACCTTTTATCTAATGTCACTGCCTTCTTTCTATCTTTAGAAAAATTTCTAACCATCATCTCTCCTCTTCCTTAACAATCTTATCTTTCCCTTAACTTGCCTATGTGTTACATACTTTCTCATTGTGTTTTTAATTCTATTACCATCTAGTTTATTTGTTTTAGATTTTCCTCTCACCCTCCTCTTTCTCCTAAATTTTAATTTCAGCATGTCTGGTTTTTTTTTTAACTCTTTCCCTTGTGGGAATTACCAGAGCCCCATTTCCCTCCTTAACTCTTCTCTAATTACTATTTCTTTGTCTAATTTCTTCTCTATTTCTTTTTTTAGCATTGTGCCTCTTATATTATTTTGTATCATTTTTTGAATCCCCCCTTTTCTCTTTACAATAATATTTTATTCATTTCTCCCTCAATTTGGATATTTTGTCTTTTCTTCTTCTCTCTTTGAACTATAATTTCCATTTTGTATCCATAGTCTCTAGTCTGTTAATTAAGTCCTTGTGTTCTGTTTTCATCATTTCCCATATGTCCCACATAGACAATAACAATTCCTCCCAGCTGTCCATTTCTTCGTGTTAAAACATTATAAAATTATTTTTCCCCTCTATTCCTTTGTAATCCAACTCCATATTTATCTGTATGTCCAATATTGTATTCAGTCTCCTATGCAAAGGCACAGTTCTCACAGTTTTAAATTATGTTTCTTAAGTATTCAGAAAACAAAATAGTTGATTTCTTTTTTTTCCTTTCTCCAGCTCCTTAATCCCTTTTAGTAAAAGTTTATCATCCTTACAGACCTGTAGAATTTAAATCTTTATTTGCAGTTGCTAGGGTGTAGTGTTCTCCTCCCATTGGTAGATGGCACTGCAGAGTCAAATTTCCAGCAGGGATCACTCTTGAAAAGTTCAGTCCTTGTCTATTTCACTATTTCAGCATTTCTAGGTTTGAAAAATCTTTTAAGTCCATCATTCCAACATCTTTAAAAATGCCTATTCTCAGATACAATACTTTTTACAACGAAAGTTCAATTTCCTGATTTCTTTTTTGAAAGTCTTTTGATACCCTTTCTCTTAAAATCTCCTTCTGTCTCAGCTTCAGGCTTTTGATTTCTATATTTTTAGCCACTTAAACAGTAGTTAAAGTAAATTTGAGATTCTTTCTTTTAAGATGGTCTTTCAGGGTTTTAGTCTTTTAATCCAAAAGGAAAAAATCTTCTCAGCCAGTTCCACTGCTGCACTCCAGCTCCTCTCCTGCTCTGTCTTAGATCTTGGGTGGCTCGTCTTGGTCTTTGTGGTGGCTATTTCTGACCACCTCTTCATCCTGCCATAGCTGAGGGGACTTTCAGCCCAGGGATCCTCTGGGAGAGTTGTGCTCTCTCCCTGACCACTCCGGGTGTCCCTCTTTGCTTTGCCACTCCTACAGAGCAGCTTTAGGCTCCTTATGGAGCCCACACACAGGGGAAGACCAGCAGGAGAGCAGAGCTACCTGTTCTCATAGCTGGAGCTGACCAGGACCGGAACCAACAGCAAACAAATTTAATAAATAAATAAATTCAAATATTTCCATGGAAATATTATAGAAAGGCTAAACAATATATTTCTGTTAAAAGTGAACCAAGATGTTTTCTTCTGTGTTGATATTCTTTAGTTAAACAATGAAGCTTCAGAGATAATAAATCAGTGTTAAATTAAATTAGATGCTTAGAGCCAAAGTGTTATTCAAGGCAGGCCAGAAGTTGAAAAACAAGAAATACTGTACATATAGTACTAGATACAAAAATTAATATTCATTGTGGTTCAGGTGAAATCAATATATCTAAGAACATATTTCACAGCAAAAGATTCCCAAAGATGAAACATACGACAGGATGAAATGGTCTCCAGCACTTACCTAAACCTTTGAAAATGCTTTATAAATATAAACTCATCTTGCAGTCATCATGCCTCTAAGGAGATCTCTTTTTCCATGCTGTGTTTTCTGCCACTCAGTTCTCTGATCCTTACTTAGCAGTTTCTACATCCCTTTGCCACAATTTACAGGTCAATTGAATTTTTACAGTTCAAAGATGTCAGCCAGGCCTAGAAAAAGTTACAGCAACAATACACATGGAATCAGGTGGGAAAACCAAGAAGTTAGAAAAAAAATAAAATCAGCATTTAAATTTGCATATGTCAGAAAAGTGCTAGACTGCCCTATTGAGCTAAAATAGTTTAATATGTCTACTCTGTAAATATGGCCCTTTTTTCTTGTGATACTCACGAAGTGAAGTATTCATACTCTATAGAAGTGAATGTTAGATCTTGAAGAAGCAAACTAGGAAGAGTATTTATGCTTTTAAACTTTGGTGTTGGAGAAGGCTCCTGGAAATATTTGAACAACCAAGAAAACAAATTGATGGGTCATTGAACAGATTGGTCCAAAATTTCCACTTGAAGCACAAATGATCAGGATTGAATTAATCTTACTTTGGAAACATTGTGCTAACATACTGCTCTGTGCAAGGTTCTAATGCTAAGAAAGATGGAAGTAAAGAGAAGAGGATGACCAGCACCAAGGTAGATGGATCAGTTACAGTGGTGATGAGTGCACCATTGCAAGACCAGCAACACTACATTTGGAGAAATTCTACCTACATGGTCATTAAGAGTCAAAAATGATCTGATAGCACTTATCAATCAATCAATTTCTGTGGTAACTTAAGGTCTCAGCTGCACAATTTCAGTCATATAGAAGTAGGGTCATAAACTGGAATACTCTTCCATAAAACTAAACATAAAAGTCTGTCTGCAAGGATAGATTAACATAGTTATTTACTAGATAGAGGAAGAGTAAAAAAGAGTATTCAGCACATGAGGCTGTGTCTAGTGGTACCCTTGTTTTCACATTTAATCTAATTACAAATGTCAGTAATTGTTTTTATTAATATAATTTTTATGTATGATATAAGCTTCCTCTATCTGGAAAGCTGTTTGTTTTTATGAGCTTTACTTTCCTATAGGTGCTTTGTCGGGACTTGCCATAAAAGGTACCATTCTCTTCATTGAATATATTGTTCATTTACCAGTAAAATACTGCAAGGGGAAAAAGTTTATAGCTTTGTTTGAAGGCTCCACCTTTATAGCAACCACTGCTTCCTTCACATTTCACAGTTTGGAGACAACCGCATCTTCCATAATACAGTACCTTTGCCCCTTTTTTGGTACAGTATGAAAGTTTTTTTCCTGTGCTTGAATCAATACATTTTTTCTAAGTTAAGATGATACTGTAACCCAGGCTGTTATCATTCAGGTTATATTTTGCTTCTGGACAATTTGGAGTTCCACCATGTGATAAATCTGGTCTTATTGTGAATCTGTTTGGGATTGCTTATGCTCTTGATGGAGCTAACAAACCTAAGAGAAAACAGATACTGTATGTTTCTAGTTAGTACAAAATCAAGGCTACAAAAAAGTTAAGGCTACAAAAATTTGAATGGATGATTTGGCTTAAAATGGAGTTTGTAGAATCACCTTATTTGAAATAATCTGGTCAGCTCTAAGACAACTTGGAGATTCATAGACATTGTACCCTTGTAAAATCTTACCTCTGTGTAGATGAAGCTTATAGAAATTTATTCATATTGACATAAGCCTATGAGTTTCATTACCTTCAGAAGCTCTGTTTATCAGAGTACTTTGAGGAATGTACTTGAGAATGTGCCTCATTCTTTCTCCTAGAATTTGTTTAGGTAGTGTCATAAGGAAAGAAGAAGAGGCTCAGAATTGTCCTACAGTATGTTTTTAATCTGTTTGCTTTTTCTTGTCTCATATTTTATCTAATATCTAATTCATACACTTTTTATCTTTTCGCCTTAATTTTTAGAGTACATGTCAAACATTTAGAAATGTTGCTATTAGTCTCTGTTTACTCTGCAGTTCTGCAGCACTTCCAATCCCTCTTTTAGTTTTGTTCAATCATCCCCTCTTTTTTATTAGAACATAACATGCAAAAAATCATCTTTTATTTCTGCTATTTCTCTGTTAATCATACTAAATAGTGGGAGTTTTCTTTACTGAATAAGTCAAGGATAGATTACTTCATATAGTACAACTCTTTATTTGTATATTATATATGCAGTAATGATCACAACATATACTTATCCTTTAAAAAATGCACAACTGCACATTACAAATTCCCATTGTAGATTAACCTTGTTGATAATCTACACTAGATACCCTACCTTTTGCACTCTGAAAAGCAGGTTGTCATAGAGTGATGTACTGTTGGATTTTCTTTTTAAGACATTCTCTTTCTTCTTTTAAGATTTTAAAAAGAGCTTTTTCAAGAGTATTTAGAAGTGTTTGTTTTAAGTGAGAATAAAGCACAACTGTCTTGATTCATCACCATCTCTCTTTGCTTGGTTAATGGGGGGCTGCTGTACTATGCTATGTACCTTAAGGGCTTGAAGAGAGGAAATATTTGACAAATTTAAAAAAAATCTTCTTAAAGCTATCTAATAAAACTTTGCAGGATGAATATTTTCTGATACTGTGGATCTATTGTTTCCGCTGTTTTTATCCTTTTTGTTCCAAAATGAAGTATTAAATATATTTACAGTACAGCCTAAAGTCCTGTTTTTTTATTGAATCTTAGATCAGTCAAATCTTGTTCCTCTGAATCTTATTTCAGATTTCAAATTAAATTGTATTGTCTACAGAACTTTGAATTGAATCAGATTTTGCCTTATTCACATACCTCAAAGTTGTTGTTGTTGTTGTTGTTTAAAAAAGCTCATCCAATAAGTGATGATTGGCTCGGTTCCCTGACATGTTAATATATTGTGGAAACAGTACTTTGTAACTGAGACTTTAATCTGCCCTGAAATCTGTTTGTAATTATTATTAACAATGTGGTTTTCTTTCACTGCTACTGTGATTATATTTTTGATTTTAATGTAATGATATTGCTACAAGTATATATTACTGTACAGTTACAATAAGCCTGTGTAATACTTCACTAGAAATGAGGGTTACAATAACATTAGTATATAATATGCAAAGAATTTTGCAAGAAAAATTCAGCAACCACACATATATTATATTGGCAGCACAGAATAATATTGTTTCTTAACACTTTGGGAAGGGTTGTGACTATAAAGTGGCAATAACTTTGTCATCACATAATGCTTCAAATAAACAAATTTTTAGTGTTTATGTTTGAACCAATACTCTCATTAATTGGAGCAATAGAGAGATCTCTTACTATAGGTAAGACATCTTACTGGATTCCCATGAATTTTCAAGAATTAGAAATGTAGACACGGAAAGCACACCAAACCTTGTTCTGTATGGTACTGTCTATAGAATGTCTAGAGCAAAAATGTCAAACTCAATTTCACTGAGAGCTGCATCAGGGTTATGTTTGACTTTGAGTGGGCAGGGGGGGCATAGCCAATGTGAGCATGGTTCAATTTTTGGTTTCAACGGCATCCTGCAACTCTTTGCCAGGCAGAAGCACTGCACACTGCTCCTTTGCTGTTTCCAGGGTTGCTCCATAAGCCAGATCTAAGCACCTCATGGGCCAAATCTGGCCCACGGATCTTGAGTTTGACACCTCCGGTCTAGAGTCAGGAGTCATGGTGGCACAATGGTTAGTATGCAGTATTGCAGGCTAATTTAGCTCACTGCCAGGAGTTTGATCCTTAACAGCTCAAGGTTGACTAAGGCTTCCATCCTTCTGAGGTCAGTAAAATGAAGACTCAGATTGTTAGAGGCAATATACTGACTCTGTAAACTGCTTAGAAAGTGCTGTAAATCACTATGAAATAAGTCTAAGTGCTACTGCTATTGCTAGAGGATGAAATTATTTCTGGCACATATCTTACTGTACAGAACATACAAAATATAAAAAATTGTATACTAAAGAATGAAAGAAAAAAAATATGAGGCCGGAGATTGATAGGGAAATAATTTTATGAAAAATTTCCTCCTTTTCCCACTACCTACGGACCTATTGCTAGGTTCACTGATATTATTATGGAAAAATGGATAACTCCTTCTTCTTTTAATATTCATGCAGAGTAACATACTTGAACTAATAATTTTCATTTTTGCTTTGAGTTTGAATATATATTGAACTGAAGCACTGCAAATAAATTTATTCCAATATTTTAAGATTAATCCTTTCCCCATTATTAAAACTCACTTCTATTACTATTTATTACTTAAAATTATGTCCATTGTAACTTTCATCAATATAATTTTTACCTCCATTCATTTTTCTTCATTCCCACCAACAGAACATTGAATATGAATTACATAAAAGGGATCAATCAGTTCATCCCCGTTGGGCAGCTGCTGAGAATTCTGGTGACTGCTCCATTCTATGCCTTCCTCTCCTCTCCTGATCACATGTCCCACAGTAGAATGTATGCAACCTACTCAAAGCTACTAAGTACACACACACACACACACACGTATATGCATATGTATGTATGTGTGTATGCATCACATTTATTGGAAAGGCATTGTAAAGTATTTGAGAAGCCATACTTTGCATACTTTCCCTACCTTAAATAACACATTTTCTATCATATTGTCATAAATTTTGCTACAACTCCATCCAAATTCCTGACAAATATTGTCTCATATTGTTACCTGCCTAGAGTCAGGTATTTGAGATGGGCAGTCATATAAATCTATTAAACAAATAAATACAGAAATTCCATTGCAGTACTAATCTAAACAAAATGTAGGATTAATTCATAGGCTGATAAGGATTCAAGTGATGGTTCTGTATATAAAGAATTGGAAACCCAACCATTTTATTGCAAAGAACCATGCATTAGAAAGAAACTACCAATGTCTTATGAAGTAAATTAGTTCTAACAGCATATAGGAAATATACTAAAATTTTTGCTAGTCTTTCAGTTCAATAAATCTTCTAATGAATACTGTTTCATTCATGCCTGAGAAAAGAATTAATTTCAGTCAATTGCATAATAGCCTGGCATTAAGCAACAAAACTAACCACAAAATTTAGAAAAGTTAGGGAAACACATTGTAAGATATACCAGAATTATAAAAGGGTCTATAACAATTCACCACAGCCTACTCACCATAGCCAATTCACCACAGCCAAGTTGCTGCAGTCAACTTGTTGCAGTACAACTCACCATGGCCAACTCGCCATGACCAACTCACTGGAAGACAAGAGTTACACTAGGAAATGATGGTATAGAATCATTAAGGAAAGGATGCAAAATGAGGTACAAAATGAAATGTGAATGGCAAACATTAAATTAAGTTTTATATTTATTTTAAACACTTAAATTGGTAAATTGTCCCACAATGAGTTGTCCCACAGTGAGTTGACCATGGCAAGTTGCCTGTGATGAGTTGGCTGTGATGAGCTGGCACAGTGAGTTGGCTGCAGTGATTTAACCCATTCCATTATAAAATACAGTTGAAAATAAATTGTTTTTACATTGCAGATAGAACCATGCAAGTTTTCTGACATAAGAAAGAATGAAGTATACACACAGACTGCTAACAAAGCTTTGGTTTTCCTCTTTTCACATTAAGCATTTGCTAATAACTGGGCATAATACTAGCAACAGTTTGTACAGCAGCAAGGTGATCCAACTCATAAAAATCTTTTTATGTTGAAGAAAGTATTGCCAGTATCTAGTATGATCTCTAAACGATCTTTTTTTCATTGTTTCTAGTTCAACGTTAATAAACCATTTAATATAAATAGGCAAGAATCAAACAAATTACAAGAAAATAGTTTTATATAATACCTGAAGGTATAATTACATTTTTGGTGCCCTACAGTTAGTCCTTGATTAACAATCATTTGTTTAGTGCCTGCCCAAAGTTGCAAAGGCATTGAAAAAAGTGATTTACATCTGGTCCTTGTACTTACGACCTTTGCAGCATCCCCACAGTCATGTGATCAAAATTTGGGTAGTTGGCAACCAGCATGTATTTATGATGTGTTCATCATCATTTGTGACATTCCCAGCCAGCTTCTGTCATGCAAAGCCAATGGTTTGCTTAATGGTTGTATGCTTAAAACTTAACTATGTTTACTTGCCTTCTGGATAGTAGTCAAAATTTAAGATGGCAGTATGCCAAACTATACTTAGTGGTGGAGACTTCTTTCATATAGAATAACAGTTTTGGACTGAGGAGGCAAAGTTGGAGTTACAGGCTTGCCTTGACCACACAGACTGGAGTGTTTTTGAAGCTGCTTCAGCAGATGTGGATGAATTCACTGATACTGTGACATCCACTTTTGTGAGGACATGTGTGCCAACCAAGAGTTTTGGCATATACAGTATTAATAAACCTTGGTTCACAGCTAAGCTCAAGCAACTACGTTGCGCCAAAGAGGAAGTCTATAGATAAATTTTTGGTTAATTAAAATTTTAATAGTAGTTTTAAAGTTCAGCAAGTTTAATAATTTTAGATTGGTTTTTCATTTTTGTTATGTATTCTGTCTTTTTATCTGCTGTGAACCGCCCCGAGTCCTTGGGGAGATGGGGCGGTATATAAATATGATAAATAAATAAATAAATATAGGAATGGAGACACAATGCTGTGCAATCTAGCCAGGAATATATGTCAGTAACTTGGAGCAGAACTTTGTAATAAAATATAATTTCATTAGTGAAGATAAAATTACAAACCATTAGTGAAATGACATAGAATTATACTCAACATAAAGATATGAGGATTTTCCATTTTAGTTTTTCATACATAACGTGTTTTAAAAGAAAATAACCTCAGAGAGTTAAGGCTATGTTATTTAAGCTGCCAAGACAGATATTACACTGATATGCAGATTCTGACTTTCAAAATCGTTAAGGTCAAGTCTGTATTGAAGACTCTCCTCCTCAAATGCAAATATTAAATCAAATATTCAAGCCTAAGGATAGATTTACTTTTCAGATTAACAGGCATAAAATAAAGGAAGGTAGCAAGCCCATTTCATAAAGAAAATCCAGTGGCTGGAAAATGTGAGACAAGTGTTAAAAAATAATTATATAGGGAAAAAGGATGTTCTTGTGTAATCTGGTTTTCTATGTATTTCAAGGGGCCAGACACAGTCACAGACATATACATGTGTATATATACACATACACACCACTTAGAAAATTTTTTTACATGTAAGTGACTGCTTCAATATTGACTGCTTCAATAATGTTAAGGTAAAAAGTATTTCTAAATGGAAACATGTTCATAGCATATTGTTCTATTGTGGCTCTTGAAAAAAATTATTTGTTGTTAAACTATATTAATAATTTTTCACTTTGTTGGGAGGAGCAAAAGGTCATACTGATTTTGACTTTTATATACACATCCTTGAATACAGAAAAACCAGGCACTTTATATGAATTGTGCCTTTCTCTCTCTCTCTCTTCACTTAAATGCTCATTTATTTTCAGAAGAATGCTCTCTGGGATGCATTTTAGTCTAAAAAAATGTAGGATGATTCTAAGGCAATCAATCAATTAAAACCTGATTCTTCCCAATGTTTTTCTGATATTTTATATGTAATCCAAATATGTGCTTTGATGTCGTAAGCGACAACTATCAGTAGAGAATAAAATTGTTTTAGTAGAATACAATATCCTTCACCAGTCAGATAAATATAATGCATGTCACCGTTGATGACCGGGGTTTGGTATTTCCTTTCCTGTTTTGTACTGAAGTTCACTACCAATTCTTTTCTTTTGCGGACATTAAGAAGGAGTTTGTTTACCAGACACCAGTTCTCTAAGTTCTTGATCTCTTCTAGGTAGGCTGTCTCATTAT
>JAEANM010020293.1:0-12140 GCA_017656035.1 Myanophis thanlyinensis
GAAGGAGGAGAACCACCATAATACAGTGCCTCCCACTCCTAGCCCCTGCAATCGCTGCAACAAGATACTGTGGTCAACAGTATCAAAAGCCGCAGAGAGATCTAATAGGACCAGGACAGATGAATAACCCCTGTCCCGTGCCTTCCAGAGATCATCCACCAATGCGACCAAAGCCATCTCTGTGCTGTACCCGGACCTGAAACCCGATTGGAGAGGATCAAGATGTATCACTTCATCTAGGTGCTGAGGAAGCTGTCGTGCCACCACACTCTCAACAACCTTCGCCATAAAGCGAAGGTTGGAGACCGGCCGATAATTAGACAGCAGAGTTGGATCCAGGGATGGCTTCTTGAGGAGAGGTCTCACCACCGCCTCTTTCAAGGCGGCGGGCAAGAACCCCTCTCTCAAAGAAGCGTTAATAATCCCCTGGAACCAACCTCGCGTCACCTCCCGGGTGGCCAACACCAGCCAGGAGGGGCATGGATCTAATAAACATGTGGTGGCATTAAGGCTGCCCAGCAACCTTTCCACTTCTTCCAGGGTCACAGGGTCAAACTCAGCCCAGATGGTCTCACTAAAAACTGCCCCCGCCCCCTCGCCCAGAGGGGCCCAGTCTGAGTCCAGCCATCCCGAATCTGAGCGATTTTATCCTGCAGAAAACAAGAAAAATCCTCGGCCCATCCTTGCAAGAGGTCCTCCTGCACTCCAACCTCTTAAAAAGGGTGGCCAGGTGATTTTCTGCAGATGCAATAAAGGCAGAAAAGTGAGAACACTTTGCCATCCTTATCGCCACTAAATACGTCCTAATATGGGATCGTAGAAGTGTTCGGTCAGATTTGGAGCGGCTAGCCCTCCAACCACTCTCTAGGCATCTTTTCCAGTGCTTCATCTCCCTTAGCTCCCCGGAAAACCAGGGAGCCAATTGGGATCAACGCCGGGTCAGAGGCTGCAAGGGCACGACCCGGTTGAGAGCCTCGGATGCCACCCTCTCCCAGGTGGTCACCAAGTCACCGACAAGATCATGTGTGTGTGCCTCAGGAAACGGCCCAAGCTCCGTCAGGAACCTTTCAGGGTCCATTAGGCGCCTGGGGAGGAACCATTTTATCGGCTCCGCCTCCCTGCAAAGGGGGTGCGGAATGGAAGTCCAGTCTAAGGAGCGAATTATCCGACCATGACAGGGGCTCTATAAAAACATCCCCTATACCTAGATCATTCTGCCACTGATCAGAGACAAAAACCAGATCCAAGATGTGACCTCCTGTGTGAGTGGGGTCCTGAATTAGTTGGGTCAGGCCCATGGCTGATCAAAGTTCAAAGTTACAATGGCCTTGGGAAAACATGACTTGTCTTTGCACTTATGACTGTTGTACCATCCCTACCGTCATAGGATAGCAATTTGGCTCCTTGCCAACCCACTCGCATTTACTGTTGTTTTTGCAATCATCTTGCAATCAGCTGGTTTCTGGTCGGCAAAGTCAATTGAGGAAGCTGGCTTTGCGTAATGACCACAGTAAAAACAGTCATAAAATTTGGTCTGGTCGCATGAAGACCCACTTCATGACTTCACTAATTTACAACTCCAGGACCAACCATGGTTGCAAGTCAAGGACCTATAAAATGTTGCTGCTGGCCTGTTCTTCCAGCTTTGCAGCTGGCCGGCTGAAGGGACGGAAGGATTTTATTGAAGAAGTTATGGGAGGGGAGAAGAAACTGGTCATTGTCCTAGATCTCAGGTGCTCAGACCCAGTTAGTTCCAATAGTGACTGACCTCGATGGTATCTGGCAGTAAGAATGGCTGGAACAAGGAATACGACATCCTTCAATAAAGCCAACAATTGATCTCTGAGTTGTACCGGGTCCTGGAGGTCCTGGAGATATTCATCGGCGACCAGAGGAAGATCCTGAGGAGCAATGCTCTGTAACAGTCAAAGAAAGGCAGGGCATCAATATTGCAGCCACACTGGCTATCAGGTTTCCAAGAACAATTTATTGGAAAGCATATGTGTCTAGAGAATTTCTTTTATCAAGTCCAGAAGTCCTCAGGCGCTGTGCCTCTCCCAGTACGGTTGGCACAAAATCCATTGCCACGGCTGAATTCCACAGGGGTCCGAGTGGAAGCAGGCATGACTGAGGATGGTGATAAATTCGGCCACGCTGAGAAAGTGCCCCTTACTGTGAGTTGCTCTGAGCTGTCTAGCAGGAGATTCACAGTCTCTCTGTCAAGTCCCTTAGTGAAGTCTGGAAACTGGAGAAGCTGGACAGAGTAAAACCAAAAAGGTTAATTTTAAGTGCAATCAGGAGAGGGGACCCAAAAAGTCAGCGGCAGAGCTTCATCAACAAAGGGGAAAGGCCCACCTGAGGAAGAAGCCACCCAAAATCATCATTATTGACACCAATGATGTGTGGAAGATTATTGAAGTTTTTTCCTGCTAAGAGTTCCCTGGGACTCTTTGGAAAAAATCGACCATCAACTACTGTAGAGACAAAGACAATGTGCTGAAGAGGAAAAAGAAATCAGTTTAACATCTTTTAAAATATTATTTTCATGGAAACTACAATAAACCTCTCCTAAGTTATAATCAATAGAAATGGAAGCATATTAATTTCTTCATATAATGACAGTTTTTAATTGTTGTAACTTGAATTCTGCATCTTACAGTCCAAAACTGTAATTTATAAATTCTCACCTTCATTTTTTGGTCACTTTAAACAGAAAAACCCTAAATCTGAGATGTGCATAGTCACTCTGCTTCTCAGAGTGGATGGAAGAATCTGGCCAAGAAAAAGCCAGGCCAACACCTGAGCCACTCCAATATGGGCAGTGGTGGTATTCAGCCTGGTTGCACCGGTTCTACCAAACTGGTAGCAGTGATGACATTTGGCCCTACCCACCCACCCCTGCCCACCCACCCACCCACCCCTGCCCTATTGTGTCCTATATCCCCTTGTTTCTTTTCCTTGAAAACAGCTGAATCACATGTAACAGCTGTTTTGCGTGCCTCTGCAGCTTTCCTACTCACCTGGGCTGCCTCCAGTAAGGCAATACTTTCATACTACCGGACCGAACCAGTAGTAAAACCGGTTGCATCCTACCACTGAATACGGGCATCTCCTTGGCTATGCCCTATTTGGCCAGGCAGAATCAGGTTGGTCCTGCACGGGAGAGTAGCTCCTGCTATAGAAAAAGTTCCCCTGGGTGTGGGAGGAATTTACACTATCAATGTTGTTATCTTATTTTGAATTCCAATCGCCTCTCCTCAGCTGGTTTCCTGAAAAGCATTTCCACCTCTCTAGTTCTAATGAAAAGTAGTTTTCTAGATTAGGTCTGCTTTGGATTTGTTCGGAGCAGTTTCCTGAGGGAGAAGGTCTACCTGGTTGCTTCCTGCCTTACCTTTGATGAAGCAAGTGCTTGAACTCACCTGTTCTTCTCCACCCAGATGCAGCCGAGTAAAATCCTGCAATCAATCAAAGTAGGTGTCACCTATGGAGGCCATAAATGTGGCAGCAATTAATTCTTACTTGGATGGACTGTCAGGGTTCCACACAACATCAGCAATGCAATCAGAATTCCAAAGAGATGAGAGTCCATAGAATAAGATTTTATTGAAGACATTGTTCTGGTACGGTCTGGAGAAATCCTGAATCTAAAATTCCCAGGCTTTCTCCACCCAAGTAAAACTGAAAGTTCCACCCCACTAATTATCACATGTTAATTTCTCACCAACCCCTTCAACAGACTTCCAACAGTCCATCCAGGACTTCCCATCGCAGGTGTTCACAGCCCAGAGAAACTTTCCCATGAGAACTATGTTAAAAGAATGCAGACTAGATAACAGTCCTGACTCAGTTCTATCAACCTCCACTCCTCCAACCTGGTGGCCTTGCAGGAATAAAAAAAAAATGTGTCAAAGCTAAAAGGCCCTATATAATATGCAAAGCGATGGCTAATATTGTGCAGCAGAAAAGCCCTCAGTCCAAAATGTCCTTTTAGGCTTGACATGGACTCTGTCTCTGAGTGCTGAATGGCTATGAGGAGTTTTGTTGGAACCCTGACAGTAACCAGAATTTGAACTTCCTGATTTTCCCACTACCCAAGTAAAATTCACAATCCACCCCCTGCACCCATCAGACCATCATGTTGTCTAATCAACTAATGTCGAAAGAGAAACCACGTCTTCATTCAACCCCCTCCAGGTGCAGGCTGACCCAGCCTTGACATTCTCCAAGAATGTTATTGAGACTACCAACTACTCATTAAAAAATTACCCCTCAAAATTCACAGGCACTAAATGTGGCAGCAATGAAGCTTCTGCTCACTAATATGGCTTCCATAGCTGACAGTAGGCAGCAGGTCAGTTGAGGATGAACATCTCCAGGGGAAGACCCTGCCACAGTCTTGCGGAAAAGAATAGGAGAGCCTCCTCCATCTACACTTCATGATCATTACTCCTTATACATAATCAAGAAAAAGTATGATTCTCTATCGACTGAATGACATGAGATGATCTTGAACATGATTCCACTGCCCCCGTCCTGTCGAGACCACAACAGCCACAGCCATGGCAACCCCCCTGAACTGTCCTTGATGAAGAAATGGACAGCGATGAGTTCTCGTGGGTCTTGAGCCATTCAGCTGGGTCTTCAGTAAGAGGTGATCGATGCTATCAGGAGCCCTTCTGTGAGGTCTGCAGGGCAGATCTTCTACAGCAGGGGTCTCCAACCTTCGCAACTTTACATTGTGGACTTCAACTGCCAAATGCTGGCTGAGGAATTCTGGGAGTTGAAGTCCACAAGTCATAAAGTTGCCAAGGTTGGAGACCCCTGTTCTATAACACCATTGTGACCCCAATTGCTGGCCACACCCAGAAGACCAACTCATATTCTGAGGACCAGATGAGGACCAACCCCTCACTCTTCCTCTCCAGGAAGGATTACAATGTATTGCAGGGGCCTCTTACCATCTTCAGAGTAGCCAATAAGAGTTCACCCTCTGTTTTTCCCCTGAGGCAGCGAACCATCTCAGCTGAACTGGATGTAGGGCAGCTAATCGATTCAGCAATTTTCTGCAATCCAGACCAACAATTCAGTTTTAATAAATGTAATGAGAAGCAGGTCATCCTGCAATAGTTCTTCCTCCAACATTTGGAAGATTGAAGGTGCCGGAGGTCTTTTAAGGAAGAGGAAGGAAGGATGTTCTGATTGTTTATCTAAACTGGGCTCAAAGCCAGTGGAAAAAATTTGCAGAGCAGGATGATTTTAAAAGCATGCTTTATTCTATTTGTGCTCCAATAGTAAAACAAATAATTGTGCAGATGTTTAGAAACATCTGGCTGAAGGTGATATCAGCCAGCTAATGGCCGTATAACGGAGCAGGTGCACATACTGCATTTCCAACTCTCCATAGGGAATGGCTATGGTGCCTCAGCTGCTTTGCTCCAGAAATCCTCAGGAGGCTAGGGGAACCCCCTTCTCCTACATGTCTTCCTCCTCTTTTCATCATCCCTTAGGGAAAAAAAAATTCCCAGACCCAGAGCAATTGCTGTCTCACTCTTCCAAATCTCACCTTAGCCTGCTTTTCTGGATGGGCATCGAACACCAGATCTATTATGGCAACACCACTTTCTGAAATTGCTTTGTGGAACAAGCCTTTGGACAGAGGGGATAACACCTGACCAGGGAGGAAAACAAGAACCACTTTTTAAAATCAACCCAGTGCATCACCCAATAATGGTACTGGTTTTGCTCTGACTGTATTTGACAAGAGATTATCAGATTAATTTGTTTCTAGCATTGATGTCAAAATTGAACCTCTTTACTTAGTTTGAATCTTATCGCTATTCAATAGGCCAATAAACTGCAGGGAGGGAAGAGTGGAATTGAGTGCTGAGATTTTGTGCATGGATCGTGAGAGCCTGGAAACCATCAAGGTCACCACTGCAGGTGCTTGAAAAGGAGGTGGATTGTTCCCATTACAAAAGGACGATCCATAATTGGACAATGTGAACACCCAGGGGTGGGAAGAAAGGGAAGCTATTGTTTAAGTAAGAAAACATTTGCATGGGGAAAACCAGAGCTGGTTTTGATTCTTCTGTACTGAAATGGTGTATCCAATAGTTTTATTTTTGGGAATTCAATGCTCCTGAGAGTCTGCTAGTCAGACTGTTGATAGTTAACTGTACAAAAGGCCTTGCCTCTACCAAAGTCATTCATTCACATGTTATTTTTTAAAGTCTTGATAGTTCATTCATGCTTTGTTAAGCTACCAAAAGTTGCATTTTAAATTGTGGTTTTAGCATTGCTACATTGTATTGTTATTGTTAATACGAGCAAGAAATTGTTATAAAATATATAATAATTTGCAATTGTCAGTTGCCACCTTAGGCTTGCTTGTGCTTCACTGCTATGCGGTCAGATGGCTATGAGCTGTGGGAAGGGGGAATGAAGGGGAAATGTTTGGGGAAACAAAAGTAAGTGCTGTCTCTCCCTGAGATGCTGTTTCAGGGTCACCCAGCTGGAAGAAGGAGGGGGCAGCTTACCAAACTACGCTTGGACTGACTGTTAGGAAAACAACTTGCCTGAATCCAATTGGTTACACTGGGGTGGGCAATGAGAGATAGTTAAGGGAGGGAAAATGAGAACTTAGGGATTTGGGCATGCAATTTTTAGTTCTCGCTTTGCACTACTGCAATACACTTATCTCTAATAAACTATACCTTTCTCAACAAATGGAGCCAAGGATCATTTCTATTTAGACTTTTGTGGCAGGTCTGATAGTAACCTTGTCTCAAGCCATTACAGATAGGCCAAAAATTATGGGAATTACTAGAAATTAAATAGGACATGAACTTACATGGGCAGAAGAGCTGAATCCACCTGCTGAATTCCCAAATATGGTAACTGATCCTGGATCACCCCCAAAATTTGCAATGTTCTCCTGGATCCACTGTAGAGCTGCCACTTGATCCAGCAGGCCCCAATTCCCTCGAGCATGCTCATCTCCAGTGCTGGGGGGAAGAAGGAGAAACAAGCAAATATGGATCCAGAGGAGATCCAAAGTCATTCTGCCCAGACCATTCTCCCTCTTGGCCTTCAAACATTTATAGATATGAATGCCCTCAAATAACATGAGAGATGCCCTCCCTCTTCCTGGTCTGCAGGGCTGTGACACAGGCAAATCTGGGCCAGAAATTTGCAGTCAATAACTCAACCAGCACCCAGGAACTTACCATATCAGATTGGCCTCTCTGGATCCACCTTGTATCAAATGCAATAGGTATTCATGTGCAGACGCAACCCACTTTTCAGGGGAGAAAAGTATTCCAAAAGGCACGAGGGTGATAATAATAATAAACAAATTGGGTCAGGGACACAAGCCCACAATGTCATCTCTTCAGGTCCAGAAGCATGGGCGCTTTCCCAGAGTAGAATGGAGAAATGGAGTAAGCAAAATAGGCTCCCTGGCCAACTTAGCAGCTGTTTCAGGGCCCCCATTTTCCATTAGGGGAAGCACAGGCCAGCCTGGGATCCTTCTACTTTTAACGTATGCAGACAATTAGGTAACAAAGATTGGAGGCAATAATTAACTTCCTATTTGGGGAACTTGCTTAAAATCCTGACTCTCCATCAGTTATTTTCCTGGGATGGAAGGGCAAGAGAGGCCAGCAGGAAGAAATTCCCCAATGAGAGGATGTGGTCACTTGCAGCCCTGACTGAATACTTGCAAGCCATACTACCATGATCTGGACACGACTTTCCAGATGTCTTAAAATCAATCCAGCCTGAGCTGGTTTACAGTAGGAGTTGACTGGCACATGGGACTCTTGGAAAATGCAACTTTGAGCACCTAGGAAAGGAAGAAATCATCTGGAGTTCTCACTCAAGGCACAAAGAAGCAGGCTGAAATGATCACACACACATTATCCATCTCTGAGAACATGTTTCTAGTTCTGAGTAAGGAAGAAAAAAGAAGCAGAAGAGGACAACTAACAGCAAGGGGCTACAAGCTTCGATACAAGGGTAGTGGATGTGCCATTGAAACACTTTCAAGACCAGATTGAAGATGGATACTCCTGGAAAAAATGTAGTTGCTATGATTTGAAACCAACTTGATGGCACATAATCTATCAACCAACCAACCAACCAACCAACCCACCCCTAAGTTTTCCGTTTATTATGTACAGTACACTTACCAGGTACATAGTTCAACTATCCACCCTGACTTTTATTTCCTTGAGCCTTAAACTCTGCTGTGGGAGGGGGAAGGATTGGGGGTGGAGGTTAAAAAGCCAACCACTGGGTAAGGCCCTGTGGTTGAAACCCTGCAGTTTTTAACCTGTATTGCACAGATGAAATATACCACAGAGGTTTTGATCAGAGGCCATCTTGACTTTTTTGAGTCCTCCTCAAACATGTCTTTTTCCCTGGTGTATTTATTTAATTACATTAAAATCTGTATGTTATTCTTGGACCAAGGTGATCTTCCAAAAGAAATAAAACTGTTACATATTGTATATAGTGTATAGTTGTCAGTTGAAGTTCTCATTCTGGTCCTCTCTCTGTTGGAGTGGGAAAATACTCTCTCTTAATTGGTTGTTTGGCTGTTCAGTTTCCTATAAAAGGAGCTGTGTCAGCCACAGGGCACAGTTGACTCACAGGCAGCATGGCATAAAGAACTATTAGAAATCACTCTGGCCTCGCCTCCATTCTTTGCCCAGAACAACAAAAACCATTTGAAAAACACAAACACAAGTATCCAAACATTAAAAACAGAAAAGACTTTATAAAAGCCGTTCAAGGGAGCAGAGTGAAAAGAGTCTGGAAAGGTCTGCCTCTCCTGCCAAGGGAAGAAGGGAAGAAGAGTGATCGCTCAGGGAAGGACTTTGGGAATTCCTTCAGGATCTCCTCTGCAAGTTCTCCACCATCCAGAGGTGAAATCTAGCAGGTTTGCTAGAACTGGTACTAAGTTTTCTAAGCAGTTTGGAGAACCAGTTGTTAGAGGCAATCTTCTTTTGTTTTTTTCCCCATTTTACAGGGTTAATCCTGTAAGGAAGGCAGGAAAGAAATACCCTGCTCTTGTTTCTAGCCTAATCTTTATTGCCCTGCTTACAGAAACTGCCCACCCAGTCACATGACCCCCCCAGCCACGCCCACCAAGCCACGCCCACAGAACCGGGAGTGAAAATTTTTTGAATTCCACCACTGCCCCCATCACTTTAATTTGTGAAATCCAGAACAGAAACTCCCTTCACAACTTTGCAGGTACAAAGAAATCCCTTTGGATATATAATTGTATAATTATGAACTTGACTTGGAAATTAACAATGAAGCCTATTCACAGGACAGATCAAAAACTCTTCCTGGACTTGGTCCTGTTGCCTGGATGACATCTCGGTTTTTGAAGCTAGGAAGTGACCATAGAAAACCAGTACCCTGCTATTTGACTGCACCTACTTATAGGAAGCCTGTTACGATATTCAATTTACTAGGTGGAGCAGTGAAGGGTTGGACAATGAGTAAGAACACACAGTTGTAGCTCATTGGTTGAAAAGAGCCGGCCGCTGTGTGAGGCAACCTGAGCTGTGATTGGTTGCTGAGAGTGTAAAGGAGGAGTTTCTTTGTTTCCCACATTTTTTTCTCTGTGTGGCTGCTCTGCAATTTACCTCAAGATGTTCCTGCTGTGGTAATTTACCTGATGATGCTCCTGTTTGCTTGACTATCTAGATTGTTGTGTATATATTTGTAAAATAGATCCAGTTACATAAAACTACAAATTTGTCTCAGTGTCTCGGACTCTATTTGGACACCGGTTGTGCAAGTCCATGACAGATTACGGGCCCAGAAGTGCCAGTAGTATTTTTTTGAGATAAAAGTTTCTTCCTGAGCCTGAGGGAAGTTGAGGACTATTGGTCTGTAAAGACAACACAATGTTGCTATCTATTATGGAAACGGGAGGAAGATTTCTTGTGGCTCCTCTTAATGAGACTAATTATATCTCGTGGAGCCTAAAGATAGAGATATTTCTGTGGAGGGAGGATTTGTGGACAGTTGTAAGCAATTCTCCAATGAGGAGGGGAAAAAACAACATAAAAAGCACTTGCCAGAATAAATTAAAAGAAATTAAAGACCAGCATCTTGTGCCCTCTACTCCACGCTGTGCATTTCTGCTCTCTTTCTGAATGTCAAGAGCAGCTGGTGAAACCCAGTATTTAAGGGAACCTGAGCTCTTTAGCGGTAGGACAGCATTAAAACAAAGATGAGAGGGTTGTGCTGTTATGTACTGACTATAAATAGTTGTGTTAAGGCCTGCTAAAGTGAAACTAACCTTCGGTTGGTTAACTGTTAACTTCAGCTGTTTTGGAGGGAAACTTAGAACATTCATATTTGGGTGGGCTTTTTCAATGATTGGTTGAGGCCCTGTGGGCCCAGAGTAAAGGGATTTGCCTGTTGTTCAGTTAGTTCGAGTTGTGTCAATAAATGCTGTTATATCTATGCTGGTCTGTTCTTTCCTACTGCAGCCCACTACACAATTGTGGCGATGAGGATGGGATACTTCAGAGGAGAGAGCTGCCATTAACCAAGAGATTGAAATCACTGGGTGTAAGACTGGGTAAAATGCCCTGGTGTAACCACGCTCCCCGCCCTGCCTGCCAGTAAGACATCAGTTCCCAGGATTCCTAAGTGCAGCCCAGCTCCAATTGCAGCAGTACAGGCATTAACCAGCACCACAGGGGCCTTCTCAAAATGGCTAAACTGGGAAGACTCAACGAGTTCAATATTACTCACCTGGAACAGTGGAGAACATACATCTCCCAAGTAGACAATGATCTCCCGGCTAACAAGGTCATGGACAATGGCCTGAAGGTGGCAATCCTTTTCAAGTTTTATTATTGGTTGAGGCCCTGTGGGCCCAGAGTATAAATTAAAGAGATTTGCCTGTTGTTCAGTTAGTTCCAGTTGAGTCAGTAAATGATGTTATATCTATGCTGATCTGTTCATACCTACTGCAGCCCACTACACAATATATGCTATCATCCAGGTGAAGATGAAGATGACAATATCAGCTTACCTGTAAAACCCGAGAATGCCCAAGCGGTATTGGATCGCTACCACCACTACATTTTCATAAGCAGACAAAACAGACCCATCATATGTGGATGCTGCGCCCAACAGAAATCCTCCGCCATGGATCCAGACCATCACCTGGATGCAAAATGTAACAGGGCAATGGAAGGGACTCTCTGTGAAGTGAGATCTGACTTAGAGTCTCTCTGTGAAGTGAGATCTGACTTAGAAGCCCTTCTGCAAATGTAGACATTCGAGATATTTACTGTACAAAATGGAATAAACTTAGATGCAGTATCAATAAACAATATTGAATGCCACTTGATTTCACCAAATCAAAAGACCAAATCAAATCAATCAAAGGACCAAATCAAACCCAGAAACAAGAAAGCCGCATTGGCTAGCAGAGTAATTGCTTACCGGTAACTGCTCTTCCTTATCAGCATGGGCCGGCACGTAGATGTTCAAGTGCAAGCAGTCCTCCCTGATGCGCAAGGAGATCCTTTGCCCTGTATTTTCAAAGGCATCTGAGAGAACTTGTCCTGCCAGCGGATCCTGCAGACACCTTGTAGAGACCAAGCAGAAGGGTCTTCAGGGTCTGAACCACCAGTAGAATTGGTGGCCTGCAGTTGCCATGAGCATCATCTTTTTTGACCTTTTGACACTTCATGTGCATGTGAAGGTGCCTGTCACTTGTAGAGTTGCATGCACGCTTGCCTGCCACTTGCACGGCCTGGTTCTGAGTGGGCTGCAGCTCAGTGTTGGGGTTGGGGACCGCTATCTAAGCTTTTCTGCCTTTGAAATAATTTCTGTAATATATTTTTATTAGTTTATCAAATGTAAAATACAAAGAGAAATATAAATAAACAATAGAAAAATATATTCTCTTTGAATAAAAGAATTAATTTGGCCATCTCTGCTTCTCCTTGCTATGGGGAATAATATATGCTTCTGTTCACCGATTAATAAACTGTCATAATTATATTAAAACAATTCCCTATATAACAAAATATGAGAAAGAACTGATTAGAATTATGATTATAATAGGTAGAATTATAATAGCTAGATATTGGAAAATT
>JAEANM010020294.1:0-12140 GCA_017656035.1 Myanophis thanlyinensis
CTTGATTCACAAGGCAACGGTTGCTATAACTCACAAAAGGGAGAGAGCGAACGAGAGAGCGAGAGGAGGAGAGGAGGCGGTGGCCCAGCCTCACAGGCCCGGAAGAGGCGGGGCTTTCAGTATGAATGATAAGTCCTCTTCCCCCCCACACACACCTCCCTCCCGTCGAGCTGAAGAAGGGAATTGGGGGATGAATTTTACACTGGCGGATGGGGGGGGGGGAGGGAGGGAGAGCGGGAGAGAGAGAGAGAGAAAGGGGGAGAGGAATTAATGTGGGTTTTCTTCAGTACATCTGCGTGCGGAGGAGGAGGAGGAGGAGCAGCGCGTGTGTTCCCGAGGAACAGTTGGGCTGCACGCGGTTCCGAGAGCAGCACGCTCGCTCGCTCGGCACAGCCGCCTCAGCGCGCGCTGCAATCAACTCCCTTTCAACGGGAGGACATCCAAAGGGGCGGGACTACGATTCCCAGCTCTGGCGTCGTCGTCGTGGTGGTGGTTGGGAGGGGGGTGAGGAGGTGAGGGGGGAAGCCTGGCAGGGATCCTTTTTATTATTTTCGGGAGGGGGGGTGGCGGTGGGAAGAGCCGAAACCGCGCTAAATCGAATATCCCGCCTGCGGAGAGCGGCTGAACCGAAAGGTGGTTAACTTGTGGTTAATTTGGAAAGGGGAGGCGGGGGTGGGGAGATAAGGTCGGTCTTTCTTCGCCCGCTTTCGCACTTCGGAGCCGCTTGGAAAAAGGCGCGTGGGGAAGAGCGTTCTCGCCCCCAGGGCCTGATTTCTACCCGTTCCCTCTCCCTCCTTTCCTGCCCGCCCTTTGAGGGGCGTTAAAATGGCTCGGGTTGACGAGTGTCGCCGCCGCCGCCATCTTACGCGAGGAAAGTGCGGCAACCAGGAGGTTGGGAGGTCTCCTGTGTGGTTCTGAAATGCGGGGGATGGGCAGGAGCCAAACCGCCCTTTTCCTGGCCGGAGGGAGGGAATTGAGGGAAGAGGCGGGGCCACCGCGCTCGCGGCGGGGGGGAGGAGTTGCCACTCGGCCCGCCCCTCCCGCCTTGGGCTCCCTCTCTTCTCAGGGAGGCTGCCGGGCAAAGACGCGCGGCCACTGGAGTGCCCGAGCTTCCTCCGGTGCTAAGGAGGCAAAGGCACCAGGATGGGGCGGGGGGGGGGTTCTCTAGTTCTCGGCGACCGGTTTTCTGGGCCCCCAGAAGCAGGTGTCTTCCTGCTTTCTTTTTCATTCCTCCCCTTTTTTTGACACTTTTCTGCGACTGTTGCCCAGAAAGCGCGGTACAGGTAGTCCTCGACTTACGACCACAACGGGGTGGGGCATTTCTGCTGTTAAGTGAGTTTTACCTCAGACCTTCCTAGCCACATCGCTGCAGTTGATAAGATAGTAACTGGGTTGTTAAGTGAATCTGACTTCCCTTCCCCCCTCCCCCATTGACTTTGCTGGTCAAAAGGTTGCAAAAGGTGATCTTGTGATCTTTGGAACGCAGCAATGGTCAATAAGTATGAACCAGCTGCTGAGCGTCTGAATTTTGATCCCATGATCATGGGGCTACAAAGGGGCTACAACTGAAAAATGGTCATAAGTCGTTTTTTTTTTCAGTGTTGTAACTTTGAACAGTCACTAAATGGAACTGTTGTAAGTTGAGGACTACCTGTAGTTTCTGGCATTCAACATTCACCTGCCATCTTGGCAGTTGCCATCTCTGCCTGTTTTCCAAAGAGAAGGCCAAAAAAGAACCCATCCAACCCCCCAAAAAGTGATCCAGGCAACATAAAAACTTGCAGAAAGGATTGCTTCTCGGATGATCTCTTCAGCTTCTGAAAGAAAGTGGTTCTGGCTTATTTTACAGAAAACTACTGCCCCTTGGGCTATTTTTCAAAAATCAGAGTTTTGAGGTCTTTGTTCATTAATGTGAAATCAAAAAAAACTATCACCTCCTACAGCTCAACTTGAATCACAAATACAAATGATGATCCTATTTTATTGATATTTCTGGATTTGGAGATGAGAGTGCTGTGAAACGTAAGATGTAGATCGGATGAGGAGAATAAAGAAAATAATACAATCATATAGTATTAACTCTTTTTGTTTTCCTGGACATGTAGAAATGTGAGGTATGTATGTAATATGTATATATGTATAACAAACTAGGGTTGAGCATAAACGGTGGTATAAATAGGAGACATTCAAAAAATGAAGTGAATTTTTGCAAGCTGTAGGAGGATCTTCTTTGCCTGGCTTGGATGCTGTTGTTTGGATTGGGTTTGGCTCTTGTTATCTCTACTTCAGAAGACATTTAAAAAGAATCCAAGGAAGAACAACTCTGCATGTTGTCATACTGTGGTGATGAAATGTTGGGAAGAATTGGTTTTATATTATTTTGTAAAGAAAGGAAGGAACTTGCTAAGTGTTCAGAGACCTATAGTATTGTGTTAAGGATGGGAACAAGCTGTTATTTCTAGAGCATAAGAGGTTTTCAGATCAACCAAATAACAATTCAGTGGAACATCACAGAGTGTTGCTTTTTTGTTGAGAATAGCTAGCTTTGGATGCAAACTGAATCTTTGCTAAAGCATTTTTTAAGATTTTAGAAATAGCTGTTTTCTGATGGCATCGTTAGTCCTCAAGACAGAACTGTCTATGTCTTACATTTACTTCCAGCATTGCCGTCTTTAGTAAAACTTAGCTTGATATTTATTTATTTTGCTTCTACTCTATCATGAGCTTGACTGGATGCAAGTACATCTACTCCATGTAAAATGAATCTGTCCATTCAGAACAGAATGTCTGCTTCAAGCCTATAGTACTCTGAAATATTCCATACCCTAAAAAATCAAGATGATTCCTTGTCAATATTCAGGAAGGAATTAATACCACAGATTCATCAAAGAATGAGTGTTTTAAGTATACTTGTATTTCTTTACCAATTTTAGTCTTCTGACCCACTGCAGGATGGCACCTTACAATGCTAGAGCATTGTTCCTAATCAACTTCTTAGTACCCACCACTAAAAACTACAAAAAAAGAGGTCTTAAATTAATTCCTACCTTTGCTATATTGTCACCAACTTTCTAATGCCATTATGTGCTGCCTTCAAGATAGCCAGGGGAATGAACTGCAGCTCCAATCTTCAAGAAGTTGACTACTGCTAACCTATTAGCACAAGCTTATAAAATATAATATCTAATGCTATGCACTGGAAAAACTAGTACTACAATGCTCCATAAGATTGGCAAAATAAGTTGGGGAACAGGTGTATCAATGTTTATAGGAGCATGAGGCAAAAATCAAAATAATCTCCTGAGAGCCTCAATTTAAGTAAGTGGAGGGATATAAATATAGTGGTAGCTTTTAGTTTTGTTGTTTTCCATTCTAGAATAAAATCCAGTATTATTCACAATACTGTGCTGTGGCTCTGCAGTTAAAAGACACTGAGCTTGTCAAATTTTCAAGACCCAAGTGCCTCATGACAGTGAGCTCCTGTTATTTGCCCCACCTTCTGCCTACCTAGCAATTTGAAAGCATGCAAAAGATAAATAGGTACCACTTCTGTGGGAAGGTAACAGCATTCTGTGCGCCTCGGCATATAGTCATGCTGGCCACATGACCATGGCAGCATCCTCAGACCACACTGGTTCCTTCTGCTAAGAAACGAAAATGATCACCACCCCCTAAAGTAGGACATGACTGGACAGAAGAAACCTTTACCTTTTATTGTTCACATGGAAGACATGCATGAGATGGACTCGAGCACAAAGAATCACTTTTATTGAAAATCTTGGATTTAGTAGGAACGATTTCAAAATTACATTATGCAACATTTCTCATGATTAGATCTTGAACCAATGTAGTGATTGGAAATTAGAGGGAGGCTATGATTTTTTTCCATCTGAAAATCACTAACAACACATTGCATACATAGATTATGCTACACTACAGTCAAAATGGCAACAGTGAGAATCTTTAGTTATAACAGGCAGAATTCTGTAGCAGGAAATTAAAAAATGACCCTTTTTTTCTGCCAAAACTGCATTAATATCAGTCAGCCGGTATTGCATGAAGCTACATATACAGAAGTAGAGCTTAAATGGAACTAATCTGAACTTCTGCCTAGGAAGATCAGCACCAGCTGCATGGGGACAGCACTCTACATGGTTCACAGATGTTCTCTTCAGGAAACTAATCACTTGCCAATATTTTATCTTCTTTTAGGATCTGTAGATTATTTAAAACATTCTGAAACCTTTATTCATTTATCTGTTCCTTTCCAACTGAATTACCATCGTCTTCATTGTATATTGTATTGTTTAAGCATAACTGATAAAACCTCTGCTTTATCAGATCCAGAATTCATCTGACTATGACCTTGAGCTGCCAAAATTGAATTGTATAAAATTAAATGCATACCCTATTTTTGTTGAAACAGTCATTTCATATTTGAAGAATGCCTATGTATAAAACCAATAACTTACGTTTCACATTGCCAAAAAACTGTCTTATGACATCAGCTCATTTATTCATCTGTCTCAGAATGTCTACCTTAATTATTGTGTTTTTGCTATTTTAGATGGGAATCGGTACCAGTATTACTTGTAGATACTAGGGATTGAACTGGGCACTTTATTCACATGTGTCAACCACAGTTCTTCCTTCACCACTTATTTAATATGGAAATAATATCTCCATTTCTAATAATATGGAATCACAAAGTTGGAAAGGACCTTGGAGGTCTTCTAGTCCAACCCCCTGCTTAGGCAGGAAACCCTACACCACTTCAGACCAATGGTTATCTAATCTCTTCTTAAAAACTTATGATGGGCTGATGGACATTATTTCTAATGTCCACCATACCCTTCCCCACCCAAATATGTGCAGATTTTTAACGTAAGACTTTTTTTCTTGAAGTTGTTACTAGGAATTCAGCCATATGGCATGGTTTGTCATAGCAAAAACATAAGAACTGCATATTTTTATGATTTCCTTGGATTAGAAATAATTTTTAGAAAACTTTTAATAATAGAGAACTTTGGGGTTTGAAAAGCATACAAAAATAAAACAAGGTTCTAAATTTAAATGTGAAATCAATAATGAATTCTTAACGGAATTTCAATTAACTTGAAATAAAAGATGTGGTTAATGATATTATAATTACTTACTAGCTACAGTATACTTAAAACCCAAACATTTCCTTAAATAAAACAGACTTAAACGTACGCTTTGTCAAATAAAAGATACTTAATTTGGAGGAAATTGCATAATCTGATTAACATTCAGATGTCACAAGCACAGATTTCTCTCTTTCATAAAAATAATTGTAGTCTAAGGCCAAGATCCAAGTTTAATACTAGTATGCCCTGAACAACTTAGTTGTAAATTGTCAATATTTTCAGCACAATGAGAAGGAGCGTATCAGGTAAGACCAATGCCCCTCTTCATTCCTTTGAATGGTAAAGCACAGATTAAAAAGTTCCAAATGCTAATAAATAGATTAATTGAAAACTATATAGGTTTAACTCAAAATTATAGTCAACTTGTATGCACATCTTGTATAAACATACAAGATGTGCATACAAGTTGACTATAATTTTGATCAAACATAGCAAGATCCATGAAATGAGGATTTGCAACATGTCCCCCCCCCCCACCGCAATGTTTGGACTATAAGACTACTTTGTCATCGATAATGCTTAGTAGAGCTGCAAGTTTGTCATATATTGTTCGCTATAGATGCATTTTCTATTAGTATTATTTTATATTCTGCTATTTTTGATTAAAATATATTCAATCAAATATACTGTTACACTCAATTAAGAATTTGATGTATTCCTAATTTGAGGTTTACATTATCCTGTCTCAAACCTCTTTTTAGGATTGTTGGTAGTGAGAGGTCGCTCTCTAGGCCTCTCCTTTGCAGATTGTCAAACAGCTCTTGTATTCAATGTGTACCTGAAAACACTGGATGAGATCTTTGTCAGTTAGGGCTTTGGTTTCACAGAAGACCACGAGAAGGACAAAAAGTGAAAGCAGAGCTAGAACAGTGATGGTGAACCTTCCTGCTTGTTTGAAAAACTCAGAAAATGCCTAACAACGTTGGCATATCACATCACACACTCCTTGGAAAAAAGAGAAACAATTCTCTGTATGTCCCCACACACACATGCACACATCTAGCCTACCCTGAACAGCAGCATGTGATAGCAGTGCCAATGTGGACCTGAACTAGAGACCCAGATCTTGACTTCAACCCTAGCACCATGATGACATTCAAAAAGGCCACCTTTACCCAAGGAGAACAAGTCTTGGGCCATGGGCTGGTTACTATCCGCTCCCCAGAATATGCCACATGCCATTTACCTTCAGGCAGTGTTCACTTTCTGTAGACAAATCCTTCAGACCACTTCAGGCTACTTCTGGTGACCCAAGGTCTCCATTGTTGAAGCAGCTTTGCTGAATGCTCTTCTGTGGTCTCAGCAGCCTTGGAGAACAGTAAGTCCTGTTTTCACATAATTTTTGGAGGCTCTGGACGCGTCATGAGAGCACGCCCCATTCTAACACAACCTCTGCATGAGAGAATGGGGCATTCTTTCAACAATAGTTGTTGAGTGTTGATGAATGTTGATATGTCACTCAAAACGTCATGGAGTGTCACCTTTGACATGAACGTCCTAAGTTTGCCATCACAGTGTAGGGTGTGGCTGCACAGTGGAAGAGAATGCACAAAATAAACAATAGTTGAAGAAAATGTCTGCACACATTTTAGAATTAAAAGCCACATGTATTTATAAAAAAAAATGCACAAAGGAGCCATTGTACCTTCAGAGATCTGCAACAGACAAATTTGTCCCATGTACTAATGTTGATTTCAGACTTGACTCACCTATAAGAATTTATATAAAGATAAGTCAGCTGATAATATTGATGCAAGGCTTCCTTATCAAAATGACATATTTCTTAGGCTACAGTAACCTTTTTTAAGAATAGAGTCATGGGAATATTGAAATGCTTTTAAAAATCTCATCCTATGTCGTGAAAAAGATTCAATATGTTTGGTTCATTCTTAAATAAAACTTCAGTCCTGGACTACCACAGGTTTAAATAATATAGGCACTATTTTTAAAAAAGGTAATGAGTTAGAAATGTTTGGCTGCAGAAGAATTAAGTAACCAGATCAGAGTCACATAATGGTAAATTACATTAAAGGAGAAATCTTCCCATGGGTTTGGTGAGGATATACTCTACAAGTAAAAAATAGTATTTAGTATTGAGATTAGATTGAGATTAGTAACCTAACATTCACAGTTCTATTAATTGACAATGAAAAATTGTAACTGAATAGGCTGCTGATATAATCAGATTTTGGTACATCCTACTGGAAACACTTGGAATATGTTATGCCATGACAGATATTTAGGTTTGATGCATGTATCAAATCAGATTTGCACATTCCATTTTTAGCAATGTAAAAAGAACTTTACAAAAAATTCTATAATTTTTTATAGAAATTATAAAAAATTTCTATAAGTCTAAGTCTACCATTTGATTTGATAAATACAATATGTATTGTTTTTGCAGAATTGGTCACAATTTGAAATATAATTTTCCTTACCAAACAACTTTGGACTATTTAATATGAAGAAAAAAAGCAAAATTTGAATGGCTATGTGAACCAAAGTACAGAAAAAATGCTTCAGACTTTGAAAATGGAGAACATTAAAACAACAAACAAAGGCAGAATATAAGGAAAAACAGATGACAGATTCAATAGATGGAAAACCAAAGTTTTGCATGGACAGCACTTGAAAAACATTGAAGGAAAATGTAATAACTTGACATGGGCATGGTTTAAGATGGAAACCATCAAGAAAGAAACAGAAGGTTTAATATTCACTGCTCAAGAACAAGCACTACAAACTAATGCCATGAAACCAAAGATACAAAAAAAACGATTGACAATCCAAACTCTCGACTTTGCAATGACAAAATTGAACCTGTTTCACATTTAATATGTGAGTGCAGCAAAATCACGCAGTGATTACAAAGCTAGACATGATGAGTTGCTAAAGTAATCCACTGGGCATTATGTAAAAAATCCGACATACCTATATCCAAAAAGTCATGGGAACACAAAGTGGAAAAAGTTGTCGAAAATGAGAAGGTGAAGATCTTGTAGGACTTTTGAATACAGATGGATCATCATTTAGAACACCACACACCAGATATCACAGTCATTAAAAACCGAAGCATACAGTTTATTGATATCGCTGTACCAGGAGACACCAGCGTCGAAGAAAAAGAACTAGAAAAACTCATGAAATATCGTGACCTGACCATTGAAATTACCTGATTATGGATGAAACATGACAGTGATACCCATTGTCATCAGGGCATATTGCACTATGCCCAAGAATTTTACACAGTACTTCAAGAAATTGCAGCTGCACTACTAGGAACAACATACATTTTAAGAAGATATTTGGTTGATACCTAGCATGCTGGCAGCAACAGGTATCATCAGAGCCAATCGATGATATTTGTGATACATTTTTTAAATGTTGACTGAGTTTCATGTTTAATGAATAAAAGTTTAAGTAATAATATAAAATATCAGAAGTATATGCTACTCAAGAGTATTAATATTAGATACACTAGCTACTGAAACTGTGAGATAACATGTTTCCAGTCATGATAATTGATTTGCAATGCTGGAATGCCTACAGTATGTGTAGATATATTATATGAAACCACAATTATAGACTATTCAGTATATTAAAACATGATATCATCCTTCACCCATAAGAAATAACACTTTAAAAGATTATAAATTTGAAGACAAGTAGAATTAATGTGAGAGAAAAAGAGTATATATAAAATAGTCATTCCTGACAAAAGATTTAACTGAGGTTAATTATTAAACATGTCTGTCACAGCTGAGAAGAAAAATATTCTGCCAGGAATGCAGAGATACTGCAGCCTAAGATTCAGTTAGAAGATCAAAGCTGAATACAAAAATATCAATAAAGCATTATAATAAAATTGGAACAGGTGAGTTGAAACAACTTTATCCCACTTGGTTATCCTTACAGAATTGAAGCACCATTACCATCAATCCCAGCCAACATGTCCATCTGGAATAATCATGTACATCGTTTCATGGTGGGGAGATCACCAGGCATATATCCCCCAAAATGGATGAGTTTACCACAAAAACATTAATCATATATACAGCTACATTAATTAAATGCGGTGGAGATTTGAACTAGATCTCCTAGGCCAGCAGCCCCCAATCTTTTGGGCATCAGGCATCCGTGGAGAGAGGTTTTTCCATAGACCAGAGGGGTCACAGTTTCGCATGCTGTCAGCATCCCGTGAATGGGGCTTCACTTGTTTGTGTGGCCCGGTTTCTGGCATGCTGCCACCCAGTGCTGGTTCACAGACCAAGGGTTGGGGACCCTGTCCTAAGGAGTGATTCCATTCTTCTGATAGGTGAAGGGAGCTAAAGCCAGAAGGCGTTGCTTTCCTATGGTAGTGCCAGTACTCTGGAAGAATTTCCTAGTGGACATCAAGTAAGCCTTCCCTTACTGGTTTTCAGGAAGATGTTACAAAAGAAACTATTTCAGAAAACATTTGAACTGAGGTCATGCACAGCAATACTTTTTCAATCTTTTCTATAAGCTTTTTCCATGTTTTGATTTTGATTCTATTGTGCCTGTTGGTTTGGAATTTTAATTATTGTTATTTTATTGGTATTTTTAAAATCATACTGTGAATGTTTTACTTTTGTACTGTACGGTATTTTATCTCCTGTAAACTGCTGTTGGACTGTAGTAGGATATACATGCAATTAATAACTGTAATAAATCAGTTACCTCTGAGATCACGTCCAGGTTTGTGATTCCATGGCATGCATGACAGACAATCTGGTTAGAAGTTAAAGGTACTGGTCTAGAAACCAGGAGACTGTGAGTTCTAGTCTTGGTTTAGGCATGAAAACCGGCTTTTGGCCAGTCACTCATTCTCAGCCCAATTCACCTTACAAGGCTATTCTTGAAGGGAAAATAGGAGAAGGAAGGAATAGTATATATGTGTGTCACCATGATTTACTAATAAAGCTGGAATAAAAAATGTAATAAATAAATTCCCCATGTTGATTTTGGCAATTTAGAGTAAAAACTTGAATCAAAAGTGAGCCTTGGGCCATTATGAAGATTTTTGTAGATAGATAAGTTTTTGTACAATAATTTTAAATGTTTACAACCCTTCTCTATGCACTTTGGCTTCAGGTCTTCTACAGATCATTTATTATTTGCAACTAATGCGAGACCATATGTCTTACTGTCTGTATCTTTATCATTGATGGTGATTGATCAGTTCCTGCTGCATAGAGTTGCAGAATCTGCCAAGGCACTGTTAGGAAAAAAAAAAAGGCTTCCATTTTCTGCATTAGAAAAAGTACTTAATGGCATGAATGAATTTCTAGATGAGGGTGACACTTAAACATGTGAATGTAGGCTCACATGTTTAGTCAACTTACAGCACTCAGAAGAAGGTACTAGTCTTCTCAGGTACCTGTTTGAGGCATTCACCAAATGGGATGAAGAACAGAATAATGCTACCCTTCCTCATCTTTTCTCAACCTTCCAGTTTTTGCTGAGAAGTCTGACAGGGTAGCATTCTCACATTTGCTGGAACAAGTGTACAGCTCTGCGCTGGGTAGTTCCAAAAAAAAAAAAAAAAAGCTATATTCTTCTTAATTAAACCAATAGATCTTCAAGCTGAATACACAAAATTCCAGGATAGCAGGGGCAAGGCTGAAACAATCTCTCTGCTTTCAGGATAGGTGAGAATTTTCTGCTCTCAAGCATAAATAAGTGAAACTTTTGTTAAAACCTAGAATAATTTCATGCATAATGGAAGAAACCATTGAGGGAATATAAAAAGAAGATGACTGACCTTGATTACAGTTTTTTCTCCAGTCATCAGTACTGTATTTTTTTTCTGAAGATAGCCATTCTACATCTCTGCAATGCCTGATGGAAGAGAAACTCCCATTTCCATTCTGAAAAAATGTTGAGTTTAAGACAGTATTTGCAGAAAGTTAACAGCTTCTGACTCTAACTTTTTAGTCCATTTCTCTGGATCTTTGAGCATCATGAACTATCTTGGCTTTAATCTGTTTTGCCAAAGCAAACACACTATTCTTTTTCATGTTTTAATATAGTGATAATAAAAATCAACATTAGAAAACCTTTTCTGACAGATATTGTAATATTCTATGATAAAATGCAAAAAGTTTAATCAAAAGATTTTAATATCTAATGTTGGCCTATTTGATTAAATCTGTAGACTTCATTTCTTAAGAAAACTACAATGATATTAGTTTACTTAGTGAAACAGTTAATTCCAATTTATTACTATCTTTTCACTGTATGCCAAATAAATTTTCATCTCATACCAAATAATTAGAGTGTGATTATAGACTGAAAGTGAAACAGTACCTTGATACTGCAACTTTGCAGTAGTAATTTCATTAGTATCATGCTAGGCAATAAAAATTTAGAAATGTATGAATATAGCAATATAGGCAAGTCAGATAACAAAGTGTCACAATGTTAAGGCAACTGTTTAGACTTTGGAATAATCAAATAAGCCAAAAATAGCAAATATGGATGATCATGTATTACCCCAAGGATAATGCTGATTAGCTGTTATAAAAACAATTATTTGGGAGATTTTTTGCAAGCAAGATAAAGTAGCTACCAAAATCAAATAAGATGAAAACCATTACATTTACATCAACATAATTAAAATATATACGCAAATGCTGAAGTTGTCCTAAAATTCAAAAGGCTAGATTGAAGAAATCCATTTTAATTGTTTTTCTAAATATGGAGGAAATGGCAACCAAATATATTTCCTGAGACAAAAGATTCCATATCTCAAAGCAGTGCAGGAGAAGACATTCCACAGATTTAGCAAACCTCTTTGGAAAACATCTCATGGAGAGCTCTTTTCTGCAGAGCTTTTGATAGACTCATAACCAAAGGATCATCCATTCCAACTGTGTAAATCAGGGGTGTCAAACTCATTTTGGTCTGGGGGCCGAATACAGCTTAATCTGATCTCAAGCGGGCCGGGCTAGT
>JAEANM010020295.1:0-12139 GCA_017656035.1 Myanophis thanlyinensis
ATAAGACGCACAGATATTTCCAACCACTTTTTTTTTTTTTTGGGGGGGGGGGGGAGTACATCTTATACTATGAAAAATATGATATTTGTTAGGATTTTAAAGTTTAAAATGCTGTAAGCTGCCCAGAATAATTTCATTGTGAGATGGGTGGCAAATAAATTTAATAAAGTAAACAAATGAACAAACAAACGGCCACATGTATAGTTTGTTCATTTGTTTAATAAATAAACAAATGAAGAAACAAAAGGCCACATGTATATCTCATGGTATTTCTTCCAGGTTAGTAGATAGCTGGCTATTGCATTTCAGGCCGTATCTTGAACTGTACAGCAACCCAAGCAGAATCCAACTCTCTACTACTCTTCCCTCATTCCCCAAAGTTTTGAAACACTGTGGCATAACTAGGTCTAAAGCATAGTCAAGTTTCAAGCCTGAGAGCAATGAAGAAGAGGAAATTGAATAAAAGGGAGTATATACATTTCATAGGATGTTCAGCTGTTATAGAAGGAATCCCTGTGAGGCCACATGTAGTTTCCTGCCACTCTTAGCTCCCTCTTCCCCACCTCCCCAAGTCAACGGGCTCCTAACAGAACCCCCTATATATGAACCAAGGACTAAAGCCAACCTTGTGTCTCTCTAGCCCAGGGCTCTCCAAATTTAAGACTCGTAGACTTCAACTCCCAGAATTCCTCAGCCAGCAAAGCCAACCAAGTTGCCAAGGTTGGAGAGCCCTGCTCTAGCCCACACCATGGGTTGGGGTATTAGAACAAACTGGCCTGTTGGGATGACTTATTGGCTTATTGGGATGATCCCCAAAGGCTTTCTAATTCCACGAAAGAAGTAAACATGACCAACTACAGCAGACGTATAGTGTTAAGTGTAAACCAACTATCTAGGAACAACATTAAATAGAATGTAAGTTGTGGGTACAACCAACAATATCCTAGGTAAGGGAGCCTCCTGGAATCCCAAGAATATTTGCCACTCTAGGTTATTAAAAGCAGAGCAATGTTCCTCAGGGTTGCCAGTTTTCAAAGACATTTGAGTATCCACACATAGCACTATTTTTAGGCTTCTGGCAAAGCAAAGCAACACTCAGACCTGGAAGCCAAAATAGATGTGCTTTGGGAGTACAAGGGAGGGAAAAATAATAACAGGTGGCTGCAGCAGATACAATCAAGAAAGCAGCCGAAAAAGATCCGCGAAGAGGATTTATACAGAAAATGCATAAAATTATTTAACTATGCTCACAACAATTCTGATGATATAGTATTTGGGATCATGATTTTCTGAAGGACTAAATATTATATGGTTAGAGGGGGAACAATAGCCCTGAAATTGAACTCCTCTTAAGACTAAGAAGGCAACCAACCAATGATCACCTCTACCCATACGTGTTTTATGGCCTCTGTAGTATCTGCAGAACCCCAGGCAACCCAAATTGCTATGCTCGTACAGTAGCAGAGAACCAGAGAGCGGTGGCTCATGTGGTTGGAACGCTGGGCTGACAATTGGCAGCCTCGTGTTTGAGATCCGTTGCTGCCGCAGGGCAGGATGAGATCCCGTCACACACTCCAGCTCCTATCAACCCAACGATTTGAAAGTGGTTGACTGCAAGTAGATAAATGGGTACCACTTCAGTGGGCAACTTCCTGAGAACACGAAAGGAGCCCCCAAATTGTCATTCCCTGGGCAACAGTGACGTCACAAGCAAATCCTTTTCACCCTGAAAAGCACTGAAGTGCTTCCAACTTTAGCAGAGAATCAAGCCAATTAAAACGCTACCTTTCCAACTTCTAGACCCACACAGCACATAATCTCAAACAATTCATGCAAACAAGGCCAAGACTCCTCTCAAGTCTGAAAGAAGATGAAAGAATCAAAAAGGCAGAGAAACTTTCCAAAAGGATGCTTCCTAGGATGCAATGTCTCTTATTCGGCAGAGACTATGATCATGATTGAACCTTGCACCCCAATAAACCAGGGGTGGGATTGGAGAAGAATCCCACAAGTTTTGATGGGGAATAAAGCCCATCTCAATGCTTCAAATCTCTAACTGGTGGGGGAGAGAGAAAACAGGTATTATCTTATTGGAAGATGTATTCAGCTTAGCCTTAAAATTCTTGGATCCCAGTTAAAAACTGAGTAAAGTCCTCCTATTTGAGTCAGGTTAGTAGCATGGAGACTACTTTGTGGCCAACTATCCAGCTATTTGCTTTCCAATTTAAGTCTAGCCTCACTTATCTTCCACTCCTGAACTTTTAAATCTGAACTCTCACATGCTTCGCTCCTCTGCAGGAACAAAAAAAAATACCTAACCCTCCTCCCTCAGGCTCCACCTGCCTTATTCGGCCGCTTCCTTGTGTGCCTTATGATTGCACTCCCCCATCCTCTCACCTTTATCAGCCGCCAGGTGTGGCAGCATCTTATGACTGCTTACGTGCTGGCAACGTGGATGTTTACTGGGCTACATTCCCAGGCACTCCCCACCAGGTTCCCCAAAGCCAAGGCGTTGTTGCATCTGCCTTCCTTGTAGCCAGTACGTGGGGATGAGGTTACCAAGGCAACAGAAGCCTGGGTTGGTTTTTTTGTTGTTGATTTTTTTTTTTAGCTCTTTACGGTGCCGGATCTGCAGATTAACCTTGGCCAACTTCTTCAGAGAGAAAGAGAAGGGAGGGAGGGATGGGAAAGAGGAGCCTACAACATTTCACAGGTACAGCAGGATTCACAGGACTCCCCGACGAGGGTAGGGGGGGAAAAAGGGCTTCTATAAGAGCTTCTTTTTGCCTCCTAAAAAAAACAGCAACACTTTTGGCTGCAAAGGGACTTGCTTTAGGAAGGAAGGTGGGAAACAGGGCATTTGGAAGGTCTCGCTGCCTGGGGAACGTTGCCAAGAAAGGGCTTAGTTGAAGCTCTCTGTCTGTTCCCAGCATTTGGGCTGCCTTGGGATTGGAGGAGCTGACTTTCAGCATATCTGGAAGGCATGTGCAGTCCGGCCTTGCCTGAGATTGGAAGACCAGGAAAAGTCGCACCCGCTTGTTCCCTGGGTAAAAGACCACTGCAGGATCCATGGGTTTTAGGCTAGACCCAGCATTCTGTTCTGTAGGAAAGTGCAGAGATTTTAGGACAGGTTCCACCTGAAAGACATTTTATTTTGGAGCAAGTGAAGGCTAGTTGAGGACAAAGGGTGAAAACTCAGAAAGCAGAACTGAGAAAGGTCAAGATTCTTAAAAGGAAAAATTTTAGGAGAAAGCAGGAATCCAGGACTTTGGGGAGGCTCAGAAATGATCCACGATGTTCCTAACTCAGTTCTCCCAAAACCTTAAAATCCAGTCAGCCTGCATTCCTTTCTGGACAAAGATGAAGTCACCAAAAGTTCACAAGAGCCACAGGCGGCATTCCCAAGCTCCGTTTTCGCCAGCAGAGGGTTGCCGAAAATGGAGCTCGGGAGCCTGTTTTCATTGGCGGAACGCTCCCCGACATGAGTGACATTGAGTTGGCCACGCCTACCCTGGCCCCCAAGGTCAAACACAACCCTAATGCAGCCCTCAATGAAATCGAGTTTGACGCCCCTGCTCTAGAAAGAATGAAGAGAAGAGCAACAAAGATAATTAGGGGCTGGAGGCTAAAACATGCGGTGAACAGTTGTAGGAACGAGGTTATGTCTAGTTTAATAAAGAGGAAGGGGACCGATCAGGCAATCCAGCATTCTATAAACCCATCTAGTTCTGCTCTATTTGTGCAAGAGAAACAGCATTCTCTACGAGAGAGGACATCCGCTGCAGCCTACCCAACATAGCTTCTCACCAATGGGTTGGATGGCAACCAGCATAGTCACAGGGAACACTAGCTATGAATGGTGGGAATTTGGTTTAGCTTCATCTTCCACAGCCTTCCCTAGGCTGGCATGGAAGGATGCTGGAGAGCCGTGATGGCGAACCTATGGCACGGGTGCCACAGGTGGCATACAGAGCTAGGCACACAAGCTGTCGGCCAATTTACCTCCAACTGAGCAAGCGCATGGGATTGTACATGCACGCATGCACAAATGCAGAGACCCAGCTGGTCTTTGGAGCTCTCTTGTGCATGCACACACGATCGCTCCTGTGTGCATGAGTGCCTGCGCATAGCACATGTGTGTTGCATGTGCAAAAGCTGCATGTATGCACAGATGGTGTGGTTGCACATGCAGCGCACGTGGAGGAGCAGCATGCAAGTGTGGATGGTGTGCACAAAGCACATACTTTTCAGCACTCAGTAAATAAAAGGTTCGCCACCACTGCTATAGAGGAAGCTAGGCAAATACATCAATAAGAACTCCCTATGAATCGAGGGAGGAGAAGAATAACGCTCAATTTTATCCAAAAAAGGGGTTACAGCAGAGGCATTTTTGCTGGGCTCAATGAATCTTGTATCATGGCTGCCTTCACCTCCCTATTATCCAAGCCCCACAATCTTTGCAACAATTAAGATCAAATTTAAACACTGACAATATTGAAGTCGTTAAAAAATAATCCAAGGATGGATTATGGCTTTGGATGGATTACAGATTACAGGTACAGAGTAGTCTCCTGCAAATATACCAGTACAGGCCTTCTCAGGTTGCTCCCAATCTCCATATTTTTGCCACCCTATTTTCTTCCCTGGGCACCTGAAGATCGGCATGTTCCTTCAGCAGTCTGTCGTACTCCACTGTCAATCCTTCAGCCTGTTTGCGCATAGCCAATGCATCGTTGTCTGCCTTACTCAGGGCTGGGTGAAAAAGAGAGAGAAAAGACCACATCAATACGGTTTCAGCATCCTCACACATCTAGTTATTAGAGCAATCACAAGGCAAGGGTGCCAATGAATCTCTCACTGAAAATAGGTCATTCCATATCACAGCTTCTCTCCTCCCAAATTAAAAAAACCCACAGCAGCCTGCTTGTTTCTATTATGGGCTTCCAAAAAACACTTCTTTCGATTTTCACAAAACTCCTACAAGTAAAGGATTCAGGTGTGCCCAGCTATACAGGTGGCTACTAGTTTGCACCAACTCACTATTTAATGGAAGTGTCACAGCCAATTAACTTGTCTTTGATAGAGGGTTGCAGAGCGGAGATAATTACATGTGGTTAGTTAATTAGCTGGAATACTTCTTCCCTGGTGATTTTATTCTGAACCAGCAATAGATTGGGAGTTACCACTTCCATCAAAAATCAAGATAACTTTTGAAAACAATTACAGTGAGATAAAGTTTGTGAACTCATAATACTCTCCTTAATCCTAGAGTACTGTGATCTACAATGTAATTAACATCTAGATTCTACAATAGATTCTCGTTATACAAAATACACATTAAAAATGACTGAACAAAATGTGTCTTTATTGAACACACTGAGGCAACAGTCATTATCTTTGCTGAAAAAAGTATGTGAAGACCTAGGATAGTGAGGTCTCTTAATGAATGAGATGATAGCCAAGCATGATTTGAGGGTCCCTCTACTATAAAAATAACCCCAAAGATCATAATCAAAGTCTACTTTTCAAGGGACAAGCTGTGAAAGTGAATCAGAATTCAGTAGGTCTTATAAAAGGAACTGAGATGCTTAAGACGCTGAAAAGGAACTATAAAATCATTGCCAAAGACTTCAGTCTCAATCAGCACATGGCAAAGCAGATATTGTAGTGATAAATGGGGAAAATGCAACATTATTGTCACTCTTCCAGGATTGATCTCAACAAAAAATCATGACAAAAGCAAGGGAAGCAATATTCCAGGAGATCAAAGACCCCTCGATAATTGCAAAAAAAAAACACCTGTAACCAGTTTTGTACTCTCTGATGTCAATGTTCATGAGCCTTCCACACAGAAAACATTAAAAGTGACAGGCATGGAAGAACACCAAGGAGAAAGTGTCTAAAATTTACCAAAGTCTACCTGGATGGTTCTATAAACCTATGTTCTATGGAAACATGACATGAAAATGGAATTTGTTAGCGTTAACGAGAAATAGTATGTTTGGAAAAATCAAATACCGCATTCCAGAAAAAGAATCTTATTTCAGCAATAAAGCATGGTGGTCTCTACATCATGTTTGAGTCTGCTTTGCAAAATGTCCAGATCCTGAGGCTATTATATTTGAGGAAAATTTTCATGTCTGTAACCATTAACTGAGCAAAACTTTACATGATAGGATAACGATTTTTGGACAAAAGTACTTCACATGGGCCAACTTACAGAATGTGTCTAAAATCCAGGAATCATGACTCATGTGAGATTGAAATTTAGCAAATTTGTGATTGCTTCAGTGCTGTCACCTCGAAGTTCAGTAGAGTAGTCGCACTCTACCCTCTGGAAGTTGAGTAGACCAGCCCCTCCTTTGGACAATGGAGATCAGGAAGACCTGCCATAGACCCCCTGGATGTGAGGAAAACTGGTCCCACAATCAACTGTTGTAATTAAGCTGGCTGGAATTTGGAAGTCACTCCTGACCACTGTTTTTTTAGCCATGGTGGTCATTCTGCTTCTGTTTAGTTAAGGAAATATCTCTGAAACAATGGCCTAACATGTCATAGATTCTAGATTCTAAACTGTACCAGCAATTCTACAGTGAAAGCATTCATCCATGAGGTGATGCTTAAACAAATGTAGGTCAATAATTCCAACCACACAAATTTACAAAAGAATGGCTGAAGTAAAAGAATTTTGTATTTTGAGACCTTAAGCCAAGGACAATTCAAAAATACCAATGAGTTGAAGCACTTTGTAAAGAG
This sequence comes from Myanophis thanlyinensis, assembly GCA_017656035.1. Lineage (NCBI taxonomy): Eukaryota > Metazoa > Chordata > Lepidosauria > Squamata > Homalopsidae > Myanophis > Myanophis thanlyinensis. The sequence continues at coordinate 6,757 of JAEANM010020295.1, forward strand.
GAACAGACCAAAACATTTCCACATGAATGTGTAGGACTGAACAACAAGTACAGGAAACACTTAATTGAACTAATCCTAAAGTTTTTTGCATATTTTTTTCCTAACAGTGAATGTTAGCCTCGTATATTTAATAAAGAGATGACAGGCTGCACTGTTCTTCTTATTGCTTATTAAAAACTTTATAAAATGTTATAATTTGTTTGTACATTGTCTGTAGATGAAGTTAAGATTATACTGTAGGTCACAGTACTGCAGGATTATGGATAGTTCTACATTGCTCACAAACTTTGTTTCAGCGTTGAACTATTGTGGAAATCTGAAATAAGCAGGCAAACTGTAATTTTCAAAATGAGACAACAAAGCGTTACTATTTTTGTTATTTCAAGATTTTGGTTATATGAGGTGAGAGCCAAAAGAGTGGAAAATAATGTAGTCCATGACAACTGCCAACATGAACCAAAGAGCAGCTGTTCTACCAACTACTTCTTATAACATACTTGATAGAAAGTACAAGGCGCATATATATATATATCTTCACACAACATGCTTTGAGTGTATACAGTTAAGATGAAAGTTATTCCATGCCTCTGTTTCAGGAAGGAGGGTAGAAGTAAAATAAGATTCTGAAACAGCCCTGTTCAGATTTTCAATTCTGCACGGTATAGTAAACCATGGGAGTAGATCTCTCCAACTTTTTCACTTTCTTTTTTTCTGCAATATTCAGATCGGTCTCTAGCTTTTTTGATAAAGTTTGCATTGAGTTTTTCTGTTTTTGCTTGATTGTTAATATTTGTTTGTTGCATGTTACCCAGAGTCTTCTGAGATGGAGTGGTTTGTAAGAACTGTTAAATAAACATCTAAGTTAAATTTCGATGAAGGAGGTGAAAAGATGAAATCCTAGTGAAGCTTTCAGCAATTCAATACCTTCCAGATAGGTTGGACGACAATTCTCAGCCACAAAGCTAAGATGCACACTGGCTAGGAATTTGGGGAGTTCACCTGTGATTCTCGACCAATGATCTGTTGGAGATGTGTGTGAAAAAACTGTAATTTGAACAAGATGTTTGAAATGTAGCTTTTCTAGTTTGGGCCATGATTGGAAACCGACTCTTCTTAATAGTTCCAAGGTCAGAATGCATCACAGTACCAAGGACAAGCATTGGAAAAATTGCTACTCAACTGTGATTTTTATGGGTTTCTTGTCCTCTTGAGAACTTGCAGATAATGAAGGGAACAATCTTGGAAAAATTAAATTTCTTAAAGTATGCAACTCAAAACAACCCAACGGGTCTTCCTTTTAACTTCTACAAACACTTTCAAAACAGTATAACTCCCCTTTTTACTGCAAGTGCTAGCAAGAACGGAGGATTTTTATATCCACTATTGCATTTCAGATTCAAATTGTGGCATCACCCACATAGTAGCTAAATCTATCATTGCAGCAGTTAAAATTAGGCAACAGTTAACTTTAGACTCAACCTAATAATGTCTTTGCACCATTTCATTTTTCTTTCTCTTTCTCTCTTCCTCCTCTCATAGAATCCTAAATTATTACTGTATTATCAAAAACAACCAAGTAGGTACTAACTGAGCATGATCAGTTATATTCAGAGCCCGACCAGTTTGGCCAGGGGAAAAAAGACCTTTTTGAAAGACTTTTACATGGACTTTTTGTTGAAAGGAGACTGATGATTGGGGATTTAAAGGGGTTAAAGGGAAGGGGAAGGGAATTATATGATAAAAGAAAGGAGGAGAAGATAGAGAAGAAGTAAAATAACTACTGGATGGAAACAAAGGGTAGAATGGAAAGAAAGGGTTTTCCTTTCCATTTTTCTTACTTAACAGTTAAACATTTCTTGCAATTCTCATTGCCTTATCTATTTTAAATAGGGCATGTTACTATTATCCACTATTTCTCCTCTCTTTTGTGTAAATTACTTGTCCCCTACTTGTACTCTACTCCCCTCCCCGTCCCACACTATAAGATTGTTAAGAATTGTACGTTCATCTGGTCATTGATTTGACCAAATTAAAATTAAAAAAGGATTTGAATTTGAATATCCTGCCTTTTTATAGAGAGCCGAAGGCAGCAGGCATTGCACTCCCTCCTATTTATCTCAAAACAACCCTGTGAGGTAGGTTGGGTTAAGAGAGAACGAATGGTCCAAAGTAACCAAGTGAATTTATGAGGTGGAGAGACCTGTGTCTCTCTGGCCCTGGAACAATACCTGCACCACTAGACCATACCGGCGCCTGGGAGAAATTAGCCCACTAGCCACCCTTTAAGACTGAGAACTGCTTGTGCGTATGGGGCACTGCTTTGCAGGGGAAAAAGTCTTTGAATGGGCCTGCCAAATCATGGAGCTTTTTGGCTTTGTAATGACCGAGCCCTAGCTGAGGGATCAGCACCAGGTGGACGCATGCTACTTTCTTTGACAGCTATAAAAGGCGATGCTGGAAAAAGAGACGTGTCACTTCATCCCGGCAGGCATAAGCAGCTGTTCCACCTTACTACTAGATCACCCAGCGTCCTAAAAATAATGCAAAAAAAAAAAAAAAAAAAAAGCACACCCATCTGGAAGACCTCATGAATGCTGCATGTGGCTACAACACAGCAATCTGGTACTATCCCTCTGCCTGGCCACGATGCCATTTGATCGATTGGGGCTGGAAGCAGAGGGAAGGATACACCGAAGCGTTATGCAAACCCACTCAGGATTGCAAAGGTCAGTTGCCACCCAGAACTTCTCAGTTCCAGGATTCCTCTAGGACTGATGTCAACCCCTTCAATTTGCCATCCCTGTATATGGGATCCAGAGGAGCTGCTCAGTTGACACTGCAATAGAGAAGAGTAGTCACATGTCAGGGAGGAGCAGGGGGGAGGGAATGGCATACCATAGCTCTCCAAGGTTTGTAGACCCCCACCCCACCCCGTCTCTAACTCTCCTTGGCTGCGAGAAGGGGTATGTATGTATGTATGTGTTTGTATGTATGTATGTATTTTTAAATTTTTATTTAATTCATATGTCAAATTTAGAAACCACCCATCTCACAAAGCAACTCTGGGCAGTGTACAATGATGGGTGTCTTCATGACCAGTTGGTGCTGCGAGCTACCCAGATGAACACCGCAATAAATGCCTTGTGCAGTTCCACAGTATCACAAACAGGCCCTTTCAAATACTTCTGTATGTTTAGTGTTCAGGACATTGCTTGTCCTGCTTAACAACTGCGTTACAAGGCCACCATCGCTGGTCTTTGAAGCAGATGTCATTATCAGAGGGAACTCTTCTATTATCTCACCTTCTCTTTCTCACATTCAGCACTTGCACTGTATTATATCTCTGCAAACATGCCAAGCTCCATGGGAATATCTTTTATTAGTTATCTGGGGTTTTCTCTGAAGAATGTAAACTGAAGACTTTAGCAAAACAGTGTTATTGTCCTTGAATATGGATGTATAACTAAATAGGCACAAGAGAATAACAAGAAGATAAACAGGATCGGAGAGGGAAAAATAGCCTGGCGCTAGGATAGAGGCAGTAACACTCATGAGCCCCCCTTTTTTAGGGCCAAAACACATTCAAATCACAGTTACCAGAAGTGAGCGGCTTATTCTGCCACACACATATATTTACCATGTGCTCCACGATAGAATTAGTAACATTTTAATAATTCAATTGAAGGAGAAATCAAGTCTCTCGAAAAGAAAATCTAGGGGAGGGGGGGGGGAAAGGAATATCCTGGACACAGTCTCATGTGTGATATACCACAGTCTGCATTTATTGCTAAGGCTGACATCACGTTTAGCACTTGACAATTGAAAAGTTGCCCTTCCTTGGTCTAGACAAAGAAAAGAAATAGAAGCAGCCCTCCCCGTGTAGCTACTGTGTTCCTGCAGGAAAAGTGGTGTTCCCAAGTATTATTCAATTGTGTTCCACAGTTCAGGTTCTTTCAGCCGAAATTTGTGGCTTTGCATGGATCAGTGTGAACAAAGAAAGTTACATCATCTTAAGCCAGAGATCAGCTGGGGAAGAGGAAGAAGGAACTGAACAAACTACTTGCAGAAGAGACTGGCATATTGTTTTAGGGCAAGTGAGCTTGAAAAAGGCCCAGTTTCTTGCCAAAGCTGGGCACGCAAACCGCTGAAAGAAAAATGACCCATAAAGAGCCAGAAGGAGATATCTCACAAAATGGCTCCTGCCCTTAGGCTCAAATTTAATCAGAAAGCTATCAATTTTACAACTGGACAGAACCTGCAGGACAAGAGAAATGCTAACCATATGACTCCAGAGAAAGACTGTGTGTACAAACAAATGTTCCAGGATTGGCTCATTGATTCTCTAAGACTGATGCCAAATGGATTATTTAAAGCCAACAGGAGGAACAGGATCAAGACTGTACATGAGGAAGGCACATGGGTATACAGTTCTAGTTATAAATAGATACTATATCAACCCCCTTCAGTAGCTTCCAACCTTAAGAGTCAACTGTGCAAAATTTGGAATTAGGGAGCAGAGAGAAAACAAGAGAGTTGCTCGTTCAAGTTATTCCTTCTTTCCCTAAATTGCTGGAAAATGGCGTCTGTCGTGTAAAGCAGGGGGCTCCAAGCTTGGCAACTTTAAGACTTGTGGACTTCAACTCCCAGAATTCCTCAGCCAACAAAGCTTGGAGACCCCTGGTGTAAAGTATATAAGCTTCATGGTGATCTACGTGAGCCCTTTAATGCCTGAAGCTTCACCTCTCACCTTTTTTGGCAGAGGTCAACTCATCCTGTAGTTTCTTGATTTCAGCCTGCAGAATTCGGTTTTCTTCCTCCGCCCCAATGCTTTTGATGTCCAGGTCGGCCACTTCCACCCCTGCCAACTTCAGTTTCTGCAAATAGAAAAAGAAGTGACACTGAATTGGTGGACGGCATGAATAAGTTGGGAGAAAGGAAAACTCTTGATCATTCGAAATCAGGTTCCCCAAAAGACGAGTCTCCTGGCCTTTGCTGTAGCCATTTGGGCTGTTGCTTATATGCAGGAGAACCTAGAAATTCAGAGGAACCCAGTCTCGCCCACAACAGCAGAATCACAACTACGGTCTTACACAACCCTCAGACTCACATACTGTTCCGTATCTTTTTCCCCCGAGCCCCCAGCAACTGCACCAATGTAATTCAGCAGTACACACCACATAATGTATATTGACCTGCATTTGGTTATGTCCAATGGAAGCAGGGTGGATAAAAATCGATGATTTTTTTTTTATTAAAAAAAACAACAGTTTTTTTTTATTTAAATCAGATTTTTTTTATTTTTATCGAATTTATTTTAATAAAATGCTTTTGGAGTAAAAATCTATCTAAAGATAGTTTTCTATTTAAGATACATTAATAATTT
>JAEANM010020296.1:0-12139 GCA_017656035.1 Myanophis thanlyinensis
ATATTGCCCCCAACAATCTGGGTCCTCATTTTACCCACCTCAGAAGGATGGAAGGCTGAGTCAACCTTGAGACTGGTGGGATTTGAACTGGTAGACAGCAGAAGTACTGCAGCACTGCACTCTAACCACTGTGCCACCCAAATATAGATATTTTCAGACTCACGATTAGGGGATAATACACTTTTAAAAAAAACGATATGTCTTAAAATATGAGGCATTCTGGGAGCTGATGTACATTTTAAAGTTGCTGAGGTTGAAGAAACAGTGTTGTTTTGTTTCAGTCTTCAGTCTTCATTTTCCTACTTAAAACTGGGAAGGTTTTCCTAATATCCCTTCCTAATATGGGTAGTCCTCGAATTATGACCTGCTGCTTAGCAATTGTTCAAAGTTACAACAAACCACAAAACAGCTATTTATGATCCAAATTTGATGTAACTGATAGTTAGTCACTAGTGCAATCACATGGTTGCATTTTGGGCATGTGGCAACTAGTCTGCATTTTAAGGCCATTTGCAAAATCCTATAGTCACATGACTGCAATTTATGATTTTCTTCCCCAGAAAATGCCATTTCTAGCACACACACACAAAAAAAAACACCATAGCAAACAATGGGTTTATTTAATGACTGCAACATTCATGTAACAGCCGCAGCATTCGCTTGCGAAAGACCACTGCAAAATTGGGCATGGTCACACAATCTCCTTAATGGCTGTCATGGTTTATAACCAGAATTGTAGGTTCACTTACAGTCGTAAGTCAAGGACTATCTATTCTTCTTTATTATGCCAATTATTTTAATCTAAATGAAAGTTTTGAACTCGTTATCTCGGCTTCCCCCTACTTCAATAATTCCAGTTTTATTTTATTACAGAACAATTTTAAAAAAATTCATTACATTAACTAACAGTCTGTTTTACCTGGATTTTTCATCATTTATAAGTTCCATAAAATAAAAAGATGCCTTTTTTTAGTTCTGATAACTTATATTTTTCAATATATTTTAGACTATGAATATTCTTAGTCACCCAAAGGTGCTTTTTCAAAAGGAGAAGTGAGACGTCTTCAAGGAAAAACAAAGAAAGTCCAGTTACTTTGTGAAAAAGTATCTTTGGGACAATTTATTTTAGTATTATGATCTTCACCTAATTTATTGCAATTATTATAATTTTAGCTGAGTATATAAATATAAAGAACTTTCTATAAGATTTCGATCCAGTGCTTCCAATTTGATAAATTATTATATTCAGGATTAAAGTCATGATAATGAAATTTATTCTCAAACTTGAGATCTGTTGGTTTACGAACTGCACAGTCTCCAAATAACATGACAACCTAGAGACATCAGGTTGGGGAAGATTACTCATCTAAATTGCATTTTTCTTTTCTTTTTGCAGTTAGCTACTTTTAAATAATACATACAAAAACAAATGCTACTTTGCATAGATCTGATAGCAGCTAAGACCTATTCTAAAGGTTTCAGTTAGCATATTTAAGATAGTAGGAAAGATTGTGCCAAATTTGTGACGTTGAAAAGTTTTCAGAGAAAAACATTCATCTTTTTCTATATGAAATTATTCGATTCTCTGTGCACCATAAATTGTGTAACTACCTAGAAATCAGACTAACATGTTAAATATAATGAATTTTCTAAGAAGTGACAAATATGTGTATTTAAATAAAATATATTTGGAGAAGCCATGGACAATTCCAATTAAATGCAAATACAAATCAGACAGTTTCCATAAAGGTGAACACATGTGCTTGTCTACATGTTAAACTGAGAAGTATAATCTCCAAGTTTATTTCCTCACGTGAATTACAACAATAACAGAAAGATGCTATAAAGTAAGTGAACTTTTAAAATAGTATTAAACTGAAGTAAAGGAATTAAAATAAAAAGGAAAGTGATAGAGGCCAAGTGACAAGGATTGGCTACTTTAGCCTCTCGTCTCTCTTTTTAAAATGAAAACAAAAAGTAAATAACCTCACAGGGACCCTCTTTAACAAATGTAATGAAGGTTTCATAGTTCCTTAACAATAACAATTACTAAAAGGAAAACAGCCTTTATATTAATTTTTATTGCAATAAAAATAGGTCCAGTTTTCCTTGGCCAACAAACATATCAAATTCCATTCTACTTAATAAATGGTTATGATTAGTACACGCAAGCTCCCAAAATGCACACAGGCTTTTACATAAGCCATTAAAATCAATTTTTTTAAGAGAATCATTACACTGAAAGACAAAGTACAGCTGTTTGCTTTGCTGTAATGTAAGATTTAAATAAAAAGAACGGGTAATTTTATTGGTCTTTTCAGTAATTGTGCTTTTCACAGACCATTGCACCCCAGAATGTTTTCCTATTATTCCTATTTGGATATTATCATGATTATTTTTATCATGTGCCCACAATAAACCAGAGGGATTAAGTATTTTTTCTCTCATTTAAAAAAAACAACCACCTTCTCCAATGTGCTACTGTAATCTGAACTATTTGTTTCTACATCACCCCTATTAACTGCTGCAGAAGATCAGATTAACTCAAGAGACCACATAAATAACTTTCTGCTTCTTTACTTCCCAAAAGTAAAATAGAAAGATGGTTTCTTTAGTTTTTTACTTCCAAAGATTGAAAATGTTGAGGTTATACCTTAGGGAACTCATTGTTGTAGTCAACTGTTAACTGTAGTCAACCCCAAAAAATGTCAGATTGGTTGACTTTCAATCCATACATAGAGTTACAAATGGAAGTTTTCTACTGACATTACCCTGGGGCCTTGGCATTTTGTCCCAGGGAGTTTGCTTCCTACCCGAGCTCCAATCCATAGTGTGTTCTTAGAAATAATCTAGTCTCAATTTAGATGAGATTTTATTTTTAACAACCGTGTAGTATCCTGAATCATTAATGTACCTTTCAACGGAAGTCTTTGAAGTGGATTTTTAAAAGATTTGGTTTCCCCTCCTATTTGGTATATTGGATTAAGATGTGCTATTTCATTTTACTGCCAGAGTTATCACATGTGGATTTGTGTCTTCCTCCATTAACTTTTATCACAGCACCTTTAAGTTCATTTTTTTAGACAATCATAACATATGATGGACATTATAGTTATGGAGACTGAATATAAGCTTTTTTTAAAAAAAAATATGCTACTATTTTGTCTATTTGGGATCATCAGTATCCATGCAAAAGCTTATTAAGCTGGACAGCAATCTACTTTATATTCTATATTTCTTTATATTATATTTTTATTAATCTACTATTAAATTGGTGGTGGTGAGAACTCCCAGCATGGCTAGCTCAGGAATTCTGGAAGTTGAAGTACACAGGTCATAAAGGGGCCTGAATTGCCCACCCCTGGCCTAATCAGTCTTTCTTGAACTCACATTATTGCAATGGCCAAAGTTCATCCACTATGTGTCAAATCTTGTTCATCATTTTTCTATACCAAAATTACCTTAGTTTTATTGCAAATCTTTTGATAGTTACATGTAAAAATTCCTTAGAAGAGAATTTCATTTTAACCTGTCAGCACAATTGAGATAAGAAAAAGTGATACTTGGTGCACTTTTTAAATAACAGCATGATTGTCCTTCATTTTAGTTACTGCCAATTTCACACGGTTGTGCTCTTCTCTAAGTATATTGCTACTGAGTGTTCCTAGATATTCTCTTAAAATTATTTATCTTCTGATTATATATACATGTATATATATGTTTTTGTAGATTTTCACGGGTACAGCTATGTAGGTCTAGGTATGTTCGGGTCTTTTCCCATATAAGATTGAAAGTATCTTGGCGATGTTTCGGCAAGGTCCCACTCGCCATCCTCAGGCATGAAGCTGAAGACACCAGCCTGAGGATGGTAAGTGGGACCTCGCCGAAACGTCACCAAGATACTCTCAATCTTACATGGGAAAAGACCCGAACACACCTAGACCTACGTGTGTGTGTGTGTGTGCAATTTTATTGCCAATTAAATTCTGCATATAAACATAAGTAATGTGTTCTGAGTATAACTGAATGTTAGATAGTACTGCTAATCCTGTTAAAGTACAAATAACTGATTGAACATCTTCCTTGCCTTGCTATGAGCAATAGTAATTTAGTAAACTATATACAGTTGAACACTTACACAGCTGGTAAAAATTCCTGTGTACCTTGTAGTATGTCAACAATGGCACAATTTAATGCTATTACTATAAAAGCATAATTTGTCTACAGTACATTTTAGTCTGTTTATTTAAGGACAGTTAAATAGGCCACAATTTATTGGAAACAGGATTCACAAGCCTTCAAAGCACCACTTTTCTTTTCCTAAATGCCAGTCAAATTGAATTCAATTCATACAAACTTTTATGACACACTAGGAAGCTTTATATGCTACTATAGTATAACGGAAAAGTAATTCGAGTGATCCCTTTATTTTATATTCAACAAAAACAGGAAAGTATTACTATTTTGAAAAAATAATCTAATGACATGTCATTTGCTCTGAACAAAATGATTTCCATTTGATTTCATCCAATTTCAAAACTAATTTTCTTATTGCTACTGTTGCACAGTAACTAAAAATCATCTATGATGTATGAAACCATGGATGTTTATCTTACACCAATGATCCTATTAAATAATCTGCTTTTTCTCACTATGTTTAAAAGTTCTCAGCTGTGACTCAGGTGATACTCAACTGTTACTAGCAAAAATCAAGCAGCTGAAAAAGAGAGAGAAGTGAAGAAGAATTGGACTATAGGCTAGCCAGGGGAAGGAGCTTTAATAGAAAGTCACGTAATATTATGTAGAAATGGTTACAGTTCCACACAAGCATTGTCATATTTGTTCTTTTGATAATAGACACTGATTTTTGGCATGTGTTCATTTTCAGAGTGTGTTTTCTTGTGAGTTCTGCTCATACATTATGTAGGACACAGGGGAATAACTAAAGAGGTGGTTGTAGATTTTATCTTCCCTTTTCCTTTTATAATAATGCAGGAAGGAACTCCATGCAATTTCAACTTGTTTGTATTATTCCACATACCTCCATTTAAATTATCACACTCTTAAAAAGTTGTTTAAACCAGACATGTGGAACAATGTTGAAGAGAGACTCTTCCGAATCATGTACAATTCTTGTAGCAGCCTTGGAATGAAACTTCCTACATTTAAGGAAGAGGGAAGATTCCCTCCCCATCCCAACCAAAATTATAACAAAAATCCTTGTGCTGCCAGATAGATGCAAACGATGTCCCAAATCATGTCAAAAATTCATTAATATTAATCAAAAGCAACAGCTCTGCTGAGAAAACTACACAATGTGATTTTCTGTGTAGGAGTTTCGCTCCTGTATTTTTCTCTAATACCAAGGAACTTAAAACTGTTTTCAGAAATACAGAAATATACTGTTTGTATATTTAAATGGATGAATATGATTAACTTTAATAGCTTACATGAGTGACTTCTGTTCTGTGTCATCTTCAGGCATTTTATTAACAACATTAGGTAGAAACATCATGCTAGAAACATATAGCCACTTTTTACAGACAAAGTAACTGGACTGCAGAGGTGAAATTCAGCAGGTTCTAGCAGCTTCAAGCAGCTTCTCTAGAACCAGTAGTAAATTTTCTAATCAGAGAACCAGTTGTTAGAAGAAATCTCCTTTTGTTTTTTTCCAGTTTACAGGGTTAATCCTGTAAGGAAGGCAGGAAAAAAAAACATTCTGCTGTTGTTTCTAGACTAATCTTTATTGCCCTGTTTACAGAAACTGCCCACCCACTCACAGGATCACCCAGCACGACCACCAAGCCATGCCCAGAGAACCAGTAGTAAAAAAAAAATGAATTCCTCCACTGCTGGACTGCATTATTTTTGCTTGCATGGCAAGCCCATAAAAATGGTGGAATCCAGAAAAGGATAGGACCATCTGAAGTGGCAGACTAGAAATGTTTTATAGATTTCATTACACTTCAACAACCTTTCATTTCTCAGGTGGTGTTCAGAGCCTTCTCTGTCATTCTGTCTTTCTTCTATGAGGCCTTGCAAAAGCACCTTGGAAATAGAATGAGTATGAAGTGATGCAATGGTTGCCATGGAGAAGCTGTGAAGTTTTCTTTATATTGCACTGAATGTCAGAGAACTGCAGAACACAGTAGTTGTACAACTTGCTAGCAAATAAGCAACTGCCAATCTCAGACTGTAGTCATGGTAATTAAAAAAGAGTAAATGCTGTTCACTTTTTCAGAGGTATTCAGAATTAAAGCCATATTTCTAAAATATGAACTGAAACATGCAATACTCAAAGTCACACCTATATTAAATTTAATCAATATTATTTTTATGCTATCACAAAAGTTGTTCAGTAAATATCTACAGGAGAACAGTGATCCTTTTCATTGCAGAATTTAAATCTCTAGCTCATGAAGCATCTCTTTTGCTTTGCTAATAGTTCCCTAACCATACACATATAAATAAATATACACAGTGACAACTAAATAGTTAACCAGATGAGGTTTATCAAGAAATTATATCCTTTTAGTAGGCTTCAACTGTTTTCTGCACTGATAATGTTACAGTCAATAGAGAGTGTTAAGAAATAGAAAGGCATATATAACCATGAACAATTTATAGCCCAAGAACAATTAATACATCAGTTCTTATGAAAAGTCAACTTCATATTTGACATTTCTTAGGGCTAGCATTGTAAATGTTATATATGGGTGCTACCACTCTCATAAACTCCATAGACGGCATTCATGAAACTTTAAATTTATTGAAAAAATATTAAATAGCTTAAACATTGCAAGACTGACAAATCTTGCAAGATTTCAATCATTTATTTAATTATTTTATGTATTCTTTATCCTGACTATTAGTTTTATTAATAAATCAAGGTAGTGAACATACCTAATACCCTTTCCCTCTCCTATTTTCCCCACAACAACAAACCTATGAGGTGAGTAGAGACAAGTGATTTGCTCAAAGTCACCCACCTGCCTTTCCTGCCTAAGATAGGACTAGAACTCACAGTCCTCTGTCTTCTAGCCTGGTGCCTTAACCAGATCAAAGTAACTTGAAAAAGATGGGAACGTGGAAACCTCATAAGAATTCCAATTCACAGATTATCATGTAATTTCATCAATCTTCAAAGGTTTCAGCATTCATGTGTGAAATCATATTGGGGGTCTGATCAAAATATTTCACCATTTTGAAAATTTTCAACCACCTCTGATCATCTGCTTCCTTGGACATTAAAAGATTGCAGATTTTTGTCTGAAAGGGAACAATAAATATTAAGACATCCAGCTGAATCATTCAATGAAATTGTCTACTTTTAAAAAATAAAAGAAATTAATGCTATTAATGGCCAGTTCTGTTCTCACATTACAAGAATTGTATGACCTACATTCAGAAGAAAAACTACCAGAGAGTGTATTCCATCTTTTTAACTGGTCTCTTATAGACATCTTAGGCGGTTTGAAATGGCTAAAATGACTTGTTTGATTAGAGAAAAGGCAATATCTACATTTATTAGTGATCGCATATAAAAGAAAAAAATGAACTTAATATTTATGGTTTTAATGATTAGACATAATAGATTATAGAAAGAAGAAAGTTATAATGCAACTTTAGGGAGAGGTTAATTATATTTGTACTTATAACGGTTGTGAATATATATTGTGGGACATAAAATTTATTCCTGTAAAAGACTGAACCAAAGCAACACCATTCTTGTATAGTGAACTGTGAAGTTTCACCTTTAAGTGACTTGTCCAGCTGGGATGTCATTTTAGGAGGTGAGTCAGAAAGATTCTGGGAACAAGGTTATTTGACACAAATAAGACTATAAAAATCTAGGGACTTTTGGGAGGATAATTGTGGGAAGGCAGGAAAGAACACATTAACTGAGAAAAACATGTTATTCAGTATTGTTATTAATATTTGTATAAGTGCCAAATAAGCAGAATATATGCCGGTCATTGTTATATTTAGCAGGGATAATAGTTTGGGATTTTTCAGGGTGGTTTGGCAAAGATTGTGAACCCAACAACATTACAATAACCATGACAACTGCTGACGTATCATTTGTGCACAGCAACATAACTAATAATGTTGAAGGGACAGTGGTGGGAGGAACCGGGGGATGGACTTGTATAGTCACTGTATTTAAACCATGTACCCCAATATACCTGGGCTCTCCCCTGCTTATTTCAATCAAATGGGGAGGGTCCCTCTTGCAACAGGATTTTATAATTCCATTTATAATAAATATTACTCGTTTGTTCAGAAATCTATCAAGTTTTTCTTCAAGTGATACATTTATAGATTATACACACACACACAATTTCAAGAGATCATAAGAATCAGTGTATTGCTCTCATTTGCTAAATTAGTGTTGTTTGAAGACTACATGGCTGCTAAAATGAAGTTTATGACATAGCATCTAACATTAAGTGCTCTAAAATTTAATATATATAACATCATCTTAGAATACTATTATATATATATTAAGATTAGCATTTTAAATCTGCAGTCTTAACTATGAACATTTGGTAGCCCTATTCATGAAAATAATTTACATACTATTGTTCCTGTTACTAAAAGTAGATTATTGCATTGGCTTTCAAGATAATGTTTAAAAAATGAAAATAGTGATAGAAGCCAAAATGTGCTAAAACAGATACCAATACTTATTGCTTTACCTGAAAGCTGCCATTGGTTCTTGCCAAATAGATATTTAATTAAATTACACTGCAAATTAAAGCTCAAAAGAATCTGAATCTGCAAACTTTTTCATATATTCTGCCTCTTTCTGTAATTTAAAAGCATGTACCACAAAGCATGTTTGTGTTAACTCATATACTTCTAAGTCAGATAACTCACATATACGAAATCTTAGAACTCCATTATCTCACTTGGAGGTTACAAAACATAGGCTTCAGGATTTATTTAGTTGTAATATAAGAAAAATATTGTTTAAAAAATGAAACCCAGTTCTCTAGGTCCTGGTTAAATGGTAATGATGAAAAGAATGATTTGTCAGCAGTGGAAATAACATTCTGTGTGAGCTGATATTCTTTGATGTACAACATGCCAACTGCAATGCATTTCTTAAGAGGTTATGCAGTATTAAATTGCTCAGCTTTCTACTAACAAAGCTAGCTGCATGGTTCAGAATACCCTTTTCCATTATGGGAAATGGCCTCTAGGAATCAGCACATTTTATGCTATTATTTATGTATTGCCTTTACATTTACAGTGCTAATATAGAATTGTATGTATGTATGTATATTTGAGAACCACTTTGCTGAAATGGTTAAGGCGCCAGACTAGAAACTGGGAGATCATGTCTTGTTTTAGGCAAAAAAAAAACAAACAAACCCTATCTGTTGTCCTTGGGCTACTGCCCATACCCTCTCAGCCCTTAAGAAGGAGGCAATGGCAAACCATTTCTGGAAGCCTTGCCAAGAGAATTGCAGAGCTTAATCCAGGCAGTCACCAGAAGTCATAGCTTTCTTTAAAGGCATAATAAACAAATATATTATTTTATATATTTATAATATGTAATGTATATATGTGTGCGGGAGAGAGGAAGGGTCAGGTGATGGGGAACTCTGTGGACATGAATTTTAAATGAAATATTTCAGGCTCAGTGAATTAAAAAAAAGTACAGTATTGCTACAGACCTGGGCACCCAGAAACATAGTTATTTCTGGTCTTATTATGTGTTCTAAATCCTCGTTAAGTTCAATCATAATTTGTTGAAAAACAGAAGTGCCGTTGTTCACATATAATGCTAAAATATAAACCATGTGTTATAAACTGCAGTAGTAATATCATTCTAAATCTAAAGTGAATATGTTTCCATAAACTAGGGTGACCATATTTGATATTCAAAAAAGAGGACGGGGTGGCGCGGCGGCGGCGGGGTGGTGGCGGTGGCAGGGGGGGCGGCAGGGGGGCAGGGGGGCAGCAGTGGGGGTGGTGGCGGGTAGTGGTGGTGGGGGGGTTGGCTTCCCTTCGCCCAGAAATCAACCACAAATGCAAACTCAGCGCCGCAGCCCCTCCCCGGAGCTCTTCGCGGCGTGGCTAGACTGAGAAGCAAGAAGTTACTTACATCGGGATGGCTGGACCAAGCCGACGATGCAGGGAAGGCGGGACCTCTTGCTGGAGCTGCTTTTTTCCCCATTTGCCCGGATATGACATCTCCACTTTTATGTCCAGTCCGGGGCGTCCGGGTAAATCTATAAAATTTATAAAACCCGCCCGGACGCCCCGGACTGGACGTAAAAAGAGGACATGTCCGGGCAAAAGAGGACGGTTGGTCACCCTACCATAAACTAACAGATTACCATATATTGAAACTTTCTTCATGAGCTCTTCACCCATTACCTCATCTTTTTGTGTTGATTTTTTCTAACGTGACATTGTGGCTTCTAATAATGTCTCTGAGACAGAGATGGCCTTCTTATGGTCTGCTTGTGCAATACACAGAAGTTTTTCATGTAAATCAAAAGAAAGTTCCCTTACGTAACCACCAAAAGATCTTAACTACCATTATTTTTTCCCAATCACTTTTTTTCTACCAATGGGACAACTTTAGGAAAATAGAAGCTTCATCTAACAGATAAAAAATAAAACATTGTATTGCTAATAACTCAGGATCTCAACCTTACAAAAAGTTATTTCAAATAATCCCATTTAAGAAAAAGACATTTTAAAAATACCATTCTTGGCTAATAAGCAAACAATATCAGGACTCTAAGACGTTGATATTGGAACCTATATAGCTTGTTCTTGAAGAAATATCATCCTCCCCACCCATTCGATCTGGACATCCAAGTCCATTTGTTCTATAATAGAAATAGCACTTAGATTTATATACCATAGTGTTTAAAGCCATCTCTAAGCAGTTTACAAAGTCAGAATATTGCCCCCAACTATCTGGGTCCTCATTTTTACCAATCTCAGAGGATGGAAGGCTGAGTCAACCTTGAGCCGGTGAAGATCAAACTTCTGGCAGTGGGCAGAGTTAGCCTCCAATCCTTCAATAAGCAGAGTTTTTGTGGCTACTCAGTTATTTTACATTCATACATGAGGCCAACTTATTATTATAATCCCTATCAAACAAGCCACAATGGTGTTGTTTTATACATCACACAAAGTTAAAAGCAAACAAACTACAATATAGTTTTCTGAGAAGTACTAATAGTCAATTTATTAATATTTAAAGAGTTCATTGTATGTCACCCAAACCATTAAGCAGTTAATAATTCCATTGGAAACAAAAACTACAAAAAAGAAAACACTGAATATCCCAAAATATTAGAATATATTTAAAAAAATCGAAGTCATGTACTTCAGTACCAAATTCATTATCAATGTACTAATTATGGACAATGCTGCCTAAATTCTATTTGGTCACTAAACATCTATTCAGTCTACGATGACTTGATTGTACACAATCCATCCATAAACTGCATACTGTTTTTTAAAATGTGTTCTCAGATCAAAACAAAGTAATTAGGATAACTGGATTTGAACTGCCAAAAATCTAGATTGTAGCAGCAAAGAATAAGAGTTTTCGGTATCTGTTTGCTGCTGACCATTGGTTTTCCAAATTTTTGCAGCTCAGATCTGATTGATGATCATGTGACATGTAGCCATTTTTGACTCCTAGAAACCATTTAAAGAGATTTCCTCCATGATGGTCTATCCCTAGCTTGATCTTTCAGGTCTCCCAGTGGTGCACTTATCACCGCTATAACTGAGTATTTGCTGCTGCTTATCCTCTTCTTCTCTTTCCTAGCCCAGATCTGGCAGTCCTGAAATATCTCAGGCACACTTTCTGCATAAACACCTGTATCTTCCAGATTTCCTTTTCCCCCAATTTGCTATAAGAAACCAACATTCCCTGGCTTTGTAATTGCACTCTTGCACTTTATTTTTGTATCAAGGCAACGATGAGTCCATTCCTTACTTGAGGACATACAATTAATTCAGCTTGGGGTGGGTGGGATCCAGAGGTGGGATTCAACCAGTTTGCACCTATTTGCTAGAACCGATTGTTAACTTTCTAAGCAGTTCGGAGAACTGCTGGTTCAGCTGGTCATTAGGGCAGAGAACTGGTTGTTAAATTATT
>JAEANM010020297.1:0-12138 GCA_017656035.1 Myanophis thanlyinensis
TAAATAAATAAATAAAAATAAACTGGGCAGCATCATTTCTGAGTCACAATCAAGGCTTGGGTTTTGGAGATCTCTTTTCTGCTACTTTTT
Source organism: Myanophis thanlyinensis (assembly GCA_017656035.1). Classification (NCBI taxonomy): domain Eukaryota; kingdom Metazoa; phylum Chordata; class Lepidosauria; order Squamata; family Homalopsidae; genus Myanophis; species Myanophis thanlyinensis. The sequence goes on from JAEANM010020297.1 coordinate 91, forward strand.
CAGTGAGGGAATTGCCTGAGGGGGATGCCCCTCCCCCATGGAATGAGCAGGGTGATATGACTGCTTGGGCTTTAATGCCACAGAGCAAAACAAAAACAAAAAAACAAGCTAGCAGAAGCTTTGTGTGGAGGTAGGTGAAGGTGATAGCTTCAGTCTAATTCTGAATAGTGTGTGTGTGTGTGTGTGTGTGTTTGTAGGTGCTTGTGTATGCAGCTACTTCTAAAATACAGACAATACAGATATGCTGGAGAAATTTTCCATCCCACCAGATAGAAGTCCAAGGTGCTCAGAACTTGCTGTATCAACTATTCCCAAATGCAATTCCTCAATGAATCAATTTAACCGATTACAACATAAATGAGACAAGAAAGAAAGCTTTACAATGAATTTCCATCTTCCCCCATAATCTTTCTAGCTATCTTCTGGGGATTGAAAAGAGTCTTTTAGTCTTAACTTGTCTATCTCAGGGTTCTTTCTTTCATGTCTGCTGGGTGGCATTAGGCTTGACTTGGGGTAAGGGTGGTCAGTCAGGCTAGGGAAGATCTGCTCCACTCTGGTTACTGTGATGAATTTCTAGTGGATGGCTGGATTCAAATCCAATTTTTTGATTCAGATGAATGGAAGCTCTTCTCTGGCTATAACAACTGTTTCCATATGTTGCATGAAACATCTGTTTCCATCTGTGCAGACATTATTGATATATGAAAGACATTATTGTTGGAGGATAGATGGGGAGGTAGAGTGGGGGTTGGATAGATAGCTTGCAGGCAGAGTTTGAAAAGAAAAACAGCAGTATTACAAGTTATTGAACAGGTAAAATAGTTTCAACAATATGGTGGCATAACAGATGAGAAAAAACTGGATTCACATGTTTCAGAAAAAATGGACAGATAAAACCACATGGTAAGTGCAAGAATGACAACATCTGGGAGACTCTTGTTCCATTCTACAGAGTGTGGGCACCTCCTTTCGCTTACCAGGGAACTATCACCTATCAGTTTTCAGACTCCCCCCAAAAAGGAATCTGGGATGACCTGCTGCCCTCTAACACAGTGAGTATGGGCACCTTCTAAAAGTTTCCCAAAGTTTCAGGATTTGCTCAATGGCTTCCCAGGTGGCTACCCAAAGTTCAACTCTCTCATTCACTTTTCCATTCCATTTCACACACTCTCTCCCTTTTCCCTATAGAAGGTCCTGTGCTCTGCAAATCCTCCGTGCTCTCCAGGTTCTTGTTGGTAGACCAGGGCCTTTCTGCAGTTAGGAAATGCACAGAGGGAGCAAGATCAAGCTATGCTTGGGAGAAGGGTCCTCTCATTCACAACAAAGCATACACACATTTCCCATGCTTTTCTGGGCTATAAAATTAAAATTTAAAGATACTCACCTTCTTTCCAACCAGCCTTTGAGCTCAACTCAAAACCCCTTTAAATTCTTATTCCAGTCCTTCTGATGGTACATATATAATCTATGATTCAACAAATTCTTATTAGCTCTAAATAATTCTATAAACTACAATTCTATAAGGTCCAGGAAAACTCACCCATAGACTCAATGGATCTGCTGCTGGCAAGGGAAGATTAACTGGGCCTGGTCCATTGGTCAGGTTAGCTTGGAGTCCCATCTGGGTCACCAAATTGTTGAAAGAAATATCCATCTGGGTTCTGTTCCAAGGGAGGAGAAAGACATTGGAAACATGGAGACTGCTTGGAAGGATGATTTATTGATGAACAGATCCACATGGCTTGAGGTCCTGGGCAAAAAAAGAGACCTGGGTGGGAGAGAAGGATGGATTTATACTTTTTTTGGGGTTATGACCTTGCCTCCTGTTCCTGTGGCATGGGGCATATATCCTGATTGGTTATAGACTCCCATGTGGCTATGTGGGGGTAACTTTGTAGGCTTGGCTGAACCTTGCTGAATGATGTATTCTTCTAAGGGACCACGTGGTGAGTTCTGCTAGATGGGTGGAGGGCTAATCCAATCAGCCTGAGGGCCTTTCAACCCTGGAGTTAAAGGGGGGAGCAGGGAGTTGCTTTGTCTTTAAAAACATGTTTCTCCTTTTTTCATCCAGGGAAGTATAATATTCTGCCTTTTTAAAATTTCCTAGAATATTTCATTCTCCTAGGAGAGGAGTGGGTGTTAACTACCTACACATACATACATCAAGTTATTTTCTTAACTTGAGCTCAGGCTCCTTTTATTAAACTTTTGGTTTGATAATGGCTTTTTCTCCTATCCTTGCCTAAGCCACCCATAGTCATTGGGAGTTGAGTAGCATATACATTTTATGCATGTATCAATGAATAAGTAAATAAATTAGTGTAAGTTTATAGATGTATAACTAAACAAGCAAATATATGTTATTTAGTGTGAAGTTATGCCTGAAACAATGGCTGGCAATTCTGACTGGTTGTATGGCTAGGATAGTTTCTAATATTTTCTTCCACGAACATACTATACTACTCTTAATTTGAACTTCCAGGCATTATTCTAAGTGCTGATTGTTCCCTAGAAAAAAGCTCTACAATAATTCAGCTACACTGAAGGACCAGCTAATCTTGCCTACACCCTGTGTATATGCTTTCAACATCTGAGTGTCCAGTCCATGTTCCAGTTACAGCCTTTTTGACTGATCCTTAGCAGTATGGTTCAAAATAACTTTTTGATCTAATAAATTCTTCCATACTTAAAAAGTGTTAATCCAATACATGATAAAGTTAAATAGGTCACAGGTAAAATGCTTTGGGTGAAAAATGCTTTTTACGGTATTAGAATAGGACTATCACTATACATTGTCAGTGCAGTTAGAATGTACTGTTTTCAACATTTCTCAAAGTGAAAATCAGAAGCCAACAGCAACGATCCCCAATGAGGAAAACCAGGACCAGAGAACCAAGTTAGGGCATAGATAAGGAATTATATGCAATAGTTATACCATACTCCTGAGCCTTTTGAAATATTTAGTCCATGAATTTTGATTAGAGAAAAAGAATAGAATGAAGAGATGTCTGAAAATCCTGTTACATTGTATGAACTTTCACCTGTGATCTCATATTTTCTTCAAACTCTCCATTCCAGCAGGGGAGATTACTAACACCTCATCTGCTGTTCAAGATTTCTTCCATTACCCTATTGTGCAGTGTGAAAAGACAGGTAAGAACAAAAGAAAATGCTCTATTCATAATACGCTTATATTTCAAAGTGGCAGAGGCTGCACACACTCATCAAGCCTCATTCCTATTTAAAAACTCCCCTTTTTCTAGGTTGTGTCATTTCCTAAAAGGCTTTTTTTTAGCCCAAGCTATTATTTCACTGTATATTCACTTAACTCCAGCTGGTGACAAAAAGGACACTTTTATTAACAATAATGAGAGCAGGGTTGAAAACACAAATAATTTCCATTGAAGCTCCTCATTCCCTTTACCTGATTCTTGATACCTTTGATCTAAAGAAATCATTCACTTTTAGAATTAGCTCTGCCTTTGTCACAAATCTATTATTTAAACAATAAAAAGAGGATGCTACTAGAGAGATGAGGGCAAAGAAATTTAGTTTAGGGATTCAATGAAGCCTGCAAAAAACAAGTCTGCCTTGTAAATTCATTTTTAATTAAACTTAGCAGAGAACAGGGAATGGAGAGAGTTAGACAACAAGTATACAAAGCAACAAATGACATATTTTAAAAAAATATTTTGGTTTTGCTTTTGGTCAATTTTAAGATGAACATTTATTTGAAACATCGAATACTCAAGAATTAAATAAGGTTGTTTCTGGTATCTCTGCTTCACCTCTCAGTTACTTTTGATACCTTCAAACATGGTAGTCTTCTATCTTTTTTTAAAATAGAAAATTTGAGGGATAGTTCTGCAATAGATTCTTTCTGGAAAGCAATGTCCAGAAAGCAAGACTTGTAAAATACAGTTGTGACACCTTTTTACCTAAATTATGACATTCCAAAAGTTCCATCCTATCTTCTTTTAACATTTGCATAAAAATACTAGATCATCTGAAGATCTAAAACAGATTATCATCAATTCAGTGGTGGAATTCAATTTTTTTTACTACCTGTTCTCTGGGCTTGGTGGGCATGGCTGGGGGAGGGGTGTCATGTGACTGGGTGGGCAGTTTCTGTGAGCAGGGCAATAAAATTAGACTAGAAACATCACCAGAATGTTTTTTTCCAGCCTTCCTTACAGGATTAACCCTTTAAAGTGGAAAAAAACCAAAAGAAGATTTCTTCTAACAATTGGTTCTCTGAACTGCTGAATTTCACCTCTGTATCAATCCATAAAAAACATTCAGCTATAAATCTCCTTGCTATTTTCTTGCACTTTTGAGCCATTTTTAATTCAGTCATTAATTAGACAAGAGTTAATGAACTGAACTGAAATCTATATTCAACTCAATAATTACTTTTAAGTATTGTCTGGGATCCATCAGACTAGTAGCGCAAGCCAACCTATTCTGATTGAAGCTAAACTTTTCTAAAAATAGCAATGTTTTAGTTTTCATCTAGAAATAGAGACCCTGGGGAACCCAGGAATGTTTTTATTCAATTTCATCCATACTACCAGCAAGATCACTTCCTATCCATAGTCATATAGTTGTTTTAACAACCTCAATACAATGTAAATCACTTAAAAGATTAAAAAAAAAAAGCCTGGAACAAAACCCTGTACAAAGAAATCCTCTTTTTGTGTAATGTGAGCAGTTGAAGGTGTTATTTTTCCAACAGACATTTTTCTGTTTACTAATAAGACATTTTATTTTTCATTGCAATTATTATATTATAATTCATGTTTGTATTTTAGTATGTTAGTTGATGAGTGTGCCAGATAAATTAAGCAGACACTAGATCTCTGATTAGAATGTATTTAGATGCATGCAATTGCTTCTGTTCCATTATGTTGTTTTCAAAATAGTTTTTTCTTTCTTTCTTTCTTTCTTTAGTCTATTTTTTAAATATATGTTTTATTTGTAATTTTCCTTTAACATCCATACATATGTAGTAGACAGTGTATTGACTGGGTCAATCTATTTTTATACAATGCTAGCAATAATAGCACAATTAAGTATACACAATCCTAATCTTCCAATATATGACATTGAAAGATGAGCCCCTCAGATCAGAAAGTGTCCAATATGCTACTGGGGAAGAGCAAAGGGCTAGTACTAGTAGCTTCAGAAAGAGTGAAGCGATTGGGCCAAAGTCGAAAGGACACTCAGCTGTGGATGCATCTGGTGGCGAAAGGAAAGTCCGAAGCTGTAAAGATCAATTCTCCATAGGAACCTGGAATATAAGAGATGACAAGACTGAACATCGACATCTTAAGAATAAGTGAACTAAAATGGACAGGAATGGGTGAATTTAATTCAGATGATCATCAGGTATACTACTGTGGGCAAGAATCCCTCAGAAGAAATGGAGTAGCCTTCATAGTCAATAAAAGAATAGGAAAAGCAGTACTGGGATACAATTCCCAAAATGACAGAATGATCTCAGTTTGAATCCAAGGCAAACCATTCAACATCACAGTAGTCTATGCCCCAACCACTGGTGCTGAAGAGGCTGTGGTTACTAGTTCTATGAAGTCCTACAACACCTTCTAGAATTAACACCAAAAAATGATATCCTTATCATCAAGAGGGAATTGGAATACTAAAGCAGGAAGCCAAAAGATAACCAGAATAACAGGCAAGTTTGTTCTTGGAGTACAAAATGAAACAGGGCACAGGCTGGTAGAATTTTGTCAAGAGAATATGATGGTCATAGCAAACACTCTTTTCCAACAACCCAAAAGATAACTCTACACATGGACATCACCAGAAGGTCAACACAGAAATCAGATTGACTATGTGCTCTGCAGCCAAAGATGGAGAAGCTCTATACAGACAGTAAAAACAAGATCAGGAGCTGATTGTAGCTCAGATCATGAGCTTCTCATTGCAAAATATACACTTAAATTGAAGAAAGTAGGGAAAAACACTAGGCCACTCAGATAGGAACTAAATCATATCCCTGATGAATACACAATAGAAGTGACAAATAGATTTAAGGAATTAGATCTGATAGACAGAGTTCCTGAAGAACTATGGATGGAGGTTCATAACATTGTACAAGAGGTAGCAACTAAAACCATCCCTAAGAAAAAGAAATGCAAGGCAAAATGGCTGTCTGAGAAAACTTTACAAATAGCTGAGGAAAGAAGGGATGCAAAATGCAAGGGAGAAAGATAAAGATACATGGAAAAAAATGGGGAAAATATGAAGGGAACATTTCATGCAAAAATGGGCATGATAAAGGATCAAAATGGCAGGGACCTAACAGGCAGAAGAGATTAAGAAGAGATGGCAAAATTACACAGAAGAACTATACAAGAATGATAACCACCATGTGGTGACCACTGACCTCCAACCAGACATCCTAGAATGTGAAGTCAAATGGGCCTTAGGAAGTCTGAGCAACAACAAAGCTAGTGGAGGTGACAGTATTCCAGCTTAGCTATTCAAAATCTTAAAAGAAAATGCAGTCAAAGTGCTACACTCAATATGTCAGCAAAATTGGAAAACACAACAGTGGCTCCAGGTTGTAAATGGTCAGTTTACATTCCAATTCCAAAGAAGAGCAATGCCAAAGAATGTTCAAACTACTGCACCTTTGCACTCATTTCACATGCTAGCAAAGTTATGCTCAAAATCCTACAGTATGTGGACTGAGAACTACCAGAAGTACAGGCAGGATTTTGAAGAGGCAGAGGAACTAGAGATCAAATTGCCAACATACACTGGATCGTGGAGAAAGTTAGGGTTCCAGAAAAACATCTACTTCTGCTTCATTGATTATGCTAAAGCCTTTGATTGTGTGGATCACAACAAATTAAGGCATGTTCTTAAAGAGATAGGAATACCAGACCATCCTATTTGTCTCTTGAGAAAATGTCAGTGTATGAGAGTTCATAGACTGGAAGACACATGATTACAAGGTCAGTCAAGGAAGAGACATGGCAACTAAGTCATCCAATGAAGGCTGTTTGGAAACTGAAACAGTATTTGCTGTGTGAGCAACAAGGAGACAGCAAAGACTCTGGGTGTGGCTTAGCTTAACTGCTTTATATACTGGGATTCCTTTGTCTGTGCTCTGCAGTTCTGAAACTAGTTTGTGGTGAGCTCTGAACTGAAACTCTTAACTCCTCTACTCTGCTTGTGTTTGCTTGTATTTGCTATCACATTGGAAAAACCTGCTTTGGGTATTGTAAATTTACATCATGTGTTATATTATAGATAAAGATAAGTTATTGAATCCTGCTGAATCAGTTACTTGTGTGTGCTTTCTGAATGTAATTGCTGCTGCAAACTCTGAAAGGTTATGGGCCCAGACCACACAGAAAGACTGAACTGTAATTAATCTGAGAGACTTCCTGTGTTAAATAAAGGAACAAAGCAGAGAGAAAGCTTACAGGATGGCTGTTAAATTCAAGAAGAGCTCTCTGCCTTGATCGGGACAGAAGAACTATATTATTTGGACTGCAAAGATGTAATGTTTCCTGAAGGCAAAGGAGCTCTGGGATACTCTTATTAATCCACCCCAAAGGCCATTAGCAGCTGCAGAGCAAAGGCAGCACAAAAATGCACTTGCCTATATCATCTTGCGTTTAGAAGATGAGCAATTTTGGAACATGGTTAATTTAAAAACTGCAAAGGAAGTATGGCAGTACTTAAGAAGAGTGCATGGGACAATGTCTGTCTATACTATTGTCCAGTTATCAAGAAAAGTGTACAGAGCCAGTTTAGAACCAGGGGAATCTGTTGAACAGCATTTGCAATGAATGCAGACTCTGTTTGTTGAATTGGAACAGTGTGGAATGCAGATTCCTTAATCTCAGAAAGTGCTATTGGTATTAAACAGTCTGGATCAAATCAAATCAAATTTATTCATCACATACATATACATACATAGTATGAAATGCAGTGAAATGTGTTTTCGATCACTCGCGAGGTAGTAGGCAAAGGGGGTAGTATAGACAGGGAGGGAGATTATGGAGTGGTTAAGAGAGGTAGATTATTTAAGAGGTAGTTTAGAAATTATTAGTCCTGTGTTTGTTATGACAAAACATGGGACATAGTTTCAACTAGTGTTTGAGTGCAAACCAGACCAGGAATTACATTTGGAGGCCTTACAGGCTTGTTTGATTGCTGACACCATTTTAGGACATGTCACGAGGAGAAATTCCTGAAGTGGAGGCCCAAGGAGCAGAGAGAGAAAAACAGCAGATAAGATGTCACCACAGAGAAAAGTATCAGAAAAGATCAGGTTACAGCCCAGCAAAGATTTTCTAAGCAGAAAGACCAATAACAACAGAGGTATTTCATCTGTGGTGAAGAGACTTATTTAAAGAACTGTTTGCAAAGGAGAAACTGTTTGCAAGGAAGAATACCCTACAAATGGACAAGCTGCTGTTGCAAAAGTCAGCTATTGTAATAGCAGAGAAAAATGGTTAATAGACAGTGGGGCTAGTCAAACAATAATTCTAAATTGTTTTACAATATGGATACAGCTGCAGGAGATGCACTAGTCTTGGCAAATGTCCAGAAGGCAAATGTTATTGAAAGGGTAGTGTCCTGGTTCCATGTTTGGAAACAAGGTTTAATTATATATTACGTGTACCTGAAATGGAGCAAAATTTACTGAGTGTCTCTTGTTTAGATAACCAAGGATTTGAGACTACATTTGTAAATATGAAGTGTCTCATAAAGAGAAATGGAAGTGTATGTGCACAGGAAATAAAACAGGATAATCTTTATGTGTTGCAAGGACAAAAGATTTAATGTGCCCAAACATTTGGAAATGTGGCACAATATGATTCATGCATTCATCTCTTGCACAGAAAGTTTGGTCATGCCAGCTTCAGAGTTTTGCAAAGGATGCAACAATTTGGAGAAGGATTAAATTTAAAAGGATGTAAGGCATACTTGGATTGTGCAGTATGTAAATCATCAAAGTCCAAAGCATTCTCAGTAAGCAAGAGTAGCACAAGGCAGACAACAAGAGCTCTAGAGCTGGTACATACAGATTTGGGTGGGCCAATGCAAGCGAGTTTGGAAGGAACAAAGTATGCACTGGTCATTGTAGATGACTACAACAGATTTCAGCTCTGCTATTTACTAAAAAGTAAAACAGAGATACTACAGAAATTTAAGCAATGGGTAAGCTTTGTAGAAAGAAGATATAAGCAACAGGTATTTCAGCTGCAAACTGACAAAGGTTCAGAATTTATGTCAGTAAGTTTTTAACAGTGTGCACTATGATGAGATATTCATGCCAACAGTAAAGAGTGAAAGCATAAGGTTGGCACTAGCATTGGCAGTGGCACATGGCCATAAAATTTGGCATTTTGACATAACTGCAGCATTCCTTAATGCTGAGTTAGAGAAAGAAATTTACATGGTATAAGCACCAGGGTATGAAAATAAAAAGCCTAATTCAATGTATAAATTGAACAAGGCCATTTATGGGCTGAAACAGTCAGTCAGGAATTGGAATATCTGTTTAGATAAGGCATTGAATGGTCCTGGGTTCAAGAATTGCAAGGCTGATGGTTATGGAACCATACACTGGAAAGTTAAAAGATGGGGATTGCCAATTATTAGGATTTGTGTATGATATTTGCTTCATTGCAAAAGATGTGTCACAAGTAAAATATTTGCTAATCAATTGGAGAAAACATTTGAATTAAATAATTTGGGTCTTCAAATACAGATCTCTGAAGAACATTAAGTTATTTGGTGCAATGTCTATTCTAATCATGAAGGGAGGAGTGTCAGTGTATGAGAGTTCATAGACTGGAAGAGAGATGACAATAAGGTCAGCCAATGAAGAGACGTGGCAATGAAGTCAGCCAATCAGGGCTGTTTGGAAACTGAAACAGTATTTTCAAGAGACAGCAAAGAGCCTGGGTGTGGCTTACCTTAACTGCTTTGTATATACTAGAGTTCATTTGTCAGTGCTCTGTAGCTTTGCAACTAAAACTAGTCTGTGCTGAGCTCTGAACTGAAATGCTTAATTTTGCTCCTCTGTTTGTGTTTGCTTGTACTTGCTAATACGTTGCTGCTTTGGGTATTGTATATTTAAATCATGTGTTATTTTATATATAAAGATAAGTTATTGAATCCTGCTGAATCAGTTACTTGTGTGTGCTTTCTGAATGTGATTGCTGCTGCAAAATCTGAAAGGACATGGAACCACTGATTGGTCCAAAATTGAGAAAGGAATTCAGCAAGGCTGTATACCATCACCCTGCCTATTTAACTTACATACAGAGCACATCATGAGAAAGATGGGGTAGATGAATCACAAGTGGGAATTAAAATTGCTGGAAGAAATATCAACAACCTCAGATATGCAGATGATACCACTCTAATGGCAGAAAGTGAAGAGGAACTAAAGAGCCTTTTGATGCATGTGAAGGAGGAGAGTGCAAAAGCTGGCTTGAACTCAACATTAAGAAAGCTAAGATCATGGCACCCGGCCCTCTCAATTCATGGCAAATAGATGGGGAAGAAATGGAGGTAGTGATGGATTTTATTTTCCTGGGCTCCAAGATCACTGCAGATGGGGACCACAGCCAAGAAATTAAAAGATGCTTGCTCATGGGGAACAAAGCCATGGCAAAGCTAGACAGCATTCTAAAAAGCAGAGATATCACCCTGCCAACAAAAGTGTTTATGTCAAGGCTATGATGTTCCCAGTTGCAATGTATGGCTATGAAATTTGGATCATAAGGAAGGCTGAGCACCAAAGAATTGAGGCCTTTGAACTATGGTGCTGTAGAAGACTCCTGAGAGTCCCTTGGACTGCAAGGTGAACAAACAAGTCAGTCCTAGAGGAGATCAACCCTGACTGTTCTTTAGAAGGCCGGATCCTGAAGATGAAACTCAAATACTTTGGCGACCTAATGAGAAGGAAGAACTCACTGTAGAAGAACTTAATGCTGGGAATGATTGAGAGCAAAAGAAGAAGGAGATGGCAGAGAATGAAATAGCTCGATGGAGTTACTGAAGCAGTTGGCATGAAATTAAATGGACTCCAGGAGATGGTAGAAGACAGAAAGGCCTGGAGGAACGCTGTCCATGGGGACACAACTTTGCAACTAACAACAGTTTCCGAGTTCTAACCTTAACCTGCACATTATACTTACATGCTTCAATAACATTTCTTGTTATATGTTTGTTATTCCCTGTCTAATCATTAGTATTTTAATATTTAAATAGTAAAGATTTAAAGATTATTCAATATTCCACCACAAATCCACCATAAATCCAATATCCCAATTATTAAAAAAAACACACACATATAACCAATCATTTAATCAATTCTGGAATTATATCTCCAATTCCCCTAAAATTTTTATTTTCAATATATTTTTACACATTATTAATAATAGTAATAGGTTATTACCTCATAGACTCCCACCTCTTAACCTTTGCTTATGATTATAGTAAGTTCTATTATCTACCTATATATATTCTACTATTTTTCTAATTTGTGTTTTCTACATTTTTAAATTTCTAATACATTCATCATATTGAGAAGTATTTTATCTATCATCTCTTACTCTTTTTGAGACTTCATCATTTATTGACTTTTTGGTCCCTGTTTTATATTTCTCTCTTGGAATCTTATATCTCTTTCTACCATTTTTGTACCAACTAAATATTCCCTCTGGCTTTACCCCTTGTCTTTTTCTGCCACATCATTTGAACAGCCATCCATAGTCCTTTAATTATTTGGGGGACATTCTCCCCCCCCCCCCGTTCTATTGTAAACTCTTAGGAAAATATCTATTTAATTCATACTTATTATTCTTGTCCCTTCAATGTCTTTATCTTCTTGTGATTTATTTTGTTTTGTCTCCTCCCCACTCCTTCTGGTTTCTTTTCTGGTTTCTTTTTTTTTTAAAGAATTTTTTATTTTAAGAAAAAACATACATAACATAAAAAACATACATCTAAAAAATATAGTATCTATATATATCATCCAATTCAATGATT
>JAEANM010020298.1:0-12138 GCA_017656035.1 Myanophis thanlyinensis
AATAAATAAATAAATAAATAAATTGTGGACCCAAGGAACTCCATACAATTTGGAAAAAGCTGGAGACAATATTTGGCTGCAACCATTTGATACACAGTGGCAAAGTGTGGTTTCTGCAGGAGGTTTATTTCTTTATTAACTTAGATAATTATCCTTGAGTGTTCATACAACAATTTCCATCTTGCCTATATTAAAATAACAGGAATGTCTGTTCTTTGTTTTTATCATTTTTGATGGCTTCGTAAAGAGACTTGAATATTACATGCAGCTTTGCACTCTAGGTTATCCATTCATTTTTTTTTTCAATTATGGGTCCTTCAGAGGCTAACACTTAAATTTGGATCTACTAAACAACACGAAGATAATCTATAGAAATGGGCATCACTTCAGATTCAACATTGAAAAGAAGGATTAGAAGGATTGTGTTTAGGAGGGTTGTTGAGTAATACCCAATATCCCTTAAAAATACTATCTTTTCCTGACATAACATAAAATATATGCTGATGTAAGCTTTCATCCTTATTTCAAAGTCCATTTCCAGGTTCTGACACAAAGTTGTATATATACATCCTTAGTCATTTACAATTTTGGAGACTTTCATTTCATCCTTTTTTAAGCAACATAATAAAATATAAAAATATTTTTACTGTTAGAATCATAATATGAAGTTGCTAAATGGGAAACAAAAAGAGAAAGAACCAAATTACTTATTTACACTAGGGAGAGGATTGGAGTCGGTCAAAAGAACTACAATTGAAACAGCAAGTCGCAACAACAAACAATGTAGGCTTCCAAGCTCATGATGACAGAATATTATTATTTTTTGAGACCTAGTTAAGGCGCCACCCTGTTGAGACTCACTATGGATTTTCTGGCTTTCATTGTTTCTCATAATTCTAATACTTTTAAAAATAAAGTATGTGTTAGGGATTCTGATAAAAAGAAGTAGAATATTAAATTTAATGACTTGCCTTCAATGACATAGAAACTATGATTCCTATTTATTATGTAAACAGCAGATTTTCTTTTCCATTTAACTTGATAATCAAGAGGTAATCATTTAAAGCAATTTTTTTCAAATGATGTCATCACGTGCTTCCATATGAAGAAAACTTAAACTTCATACTTATTGTGCTGATTTTCTTTTTAAATGTTAATATTCATGTCTTGAGATATTTGTGTGGACATTCAATGTGCTTCTTCAATCTTATTGGTTTTCTTATGTATGTTGAAAACAGTAATAGAGAGAATTCTAGACCTTTATAAACTAATTTATTTTAAAGCAAAGCGAAGTAATTCAACTTACGTTCAAGGAACCTTTGAGCTGAAGTTGATACTTGGTGACTTAATGGCTTAAGTGCATAGAATATATTTCCAACATGATGTAAATGTAAGTGAGAGAGAGTGAACATAAACACATCTGATATTTTCAGTGGGTTTCATTCATCTCCCAGGCAGGTTCAATTTAACTTCTAAGATCATACAAGGTTGCCTGAGTGCTGCTACTTGTTATAGGATGAACATAAGTGCTTTCTACTACTAATTAGCAATGGAAGTCTGACACATAGGGTTATGATGCTGCTTACTGTGGAAAGGTTGGTGTATTTTTTTCTTAGGGAAAAGCATGGGGAAGTGAATATATGTGGAGATTCTCAGTCATCCAGGTTGTCACAATGCTTTTCAAAAGGCAACTGGACTTTCTCTGTTTTTTTACTTGAAAATGTTTTGCTTCTCATCCAAGAAAGGAACAAAGGAAGTCCTGTTGTCTTTTGAAAAGCACCTTTGGGACATCGGGAAGTGAACTGTGATTTTAAAAAAAGAAATAAACCCTGCTGTATTAGCTGGAATGTTCAACATGGCGAATGCTCACTGCCTTGCCAATGGCTTTCAGATGGGGATTGGAAAAGTGCCTTCACACCTCTGATAATACTAGTCAGTGGCTTGTGCCAGGCCTTAATAATACATATTTCCTTGCAGACATAGGTGTCTAGATGTTGTCAGGGATTCTGCCAAAAATGTCCTTGTTGCTGAACTAAGTTCATAAAATGATAATGAGGGGCATATTGATCCATTAATTATAATGTTGTATACAGTAGCAGTTTAAGATTATGATGGGAAGTCGCAGTCCATATTCAAGCCATGGATATTCACCAAGTGATTTTGAACCAATGGCTCCTAGCTCAACCTATCTTATTGAAATATGATGTGGGAAATTGGAGGAAGAAGATCTCACTGCATCTTATCTTGAGGTCTTGGGGGAAAATGTTGTATACATTTATTATTTTATTGGATAACTGAAATATTTTTTGTTTTAAAATTAATAAATACATGATGTATTATGTAAAGGTTATACAATAAAAAATAACATTCTATACTTGTAGGTTATAAATAAATAAATAAAAATTAAGACCTTTGATTTCTAAATACATAATCAAATATACTGTCTTTTAATTATTCAAACTGAGAAGTTCTGGTTGTACAATGCACAATGTACAGCATTTCAAAAGTTAAAACTATCTGCTCTCAAATAAGTATGCATAATAATGCAGTCTTGGAATTAAATAAATATAGTTCAAAACAGTTGGAATGTAGGCAGCATTTTATAACTGGTATAGCAAATTTCTTTGGTTCACCTCTTTTTGAACAGATATTTTTTTTTCCTTTTAAGTAAAACTTTTTGGATCAATGCAAATGTTAACTAATCATATTATAAACAATTTCTAACTTTCCAAATTTTATACTTTCAGAGTCAGTCCGAAATGGAGATTTTTCAGAACTGCATTATTCCATCATGTCATAGAGGCTGCTTTTTGGAGAAATAAATCACCCTTTAAGAAGATGTAGAAGTTATCACATATTACAGGGAAAGAAAGGAGAAGGAGTTCTTGGATTAAATCATATTATAATCCAAGAAAGAACAGCAGCTATTATATGATTTAGAAATCCCCTTCTTCTCAATCATCATCATCATCATCATCATCATCATCCTTTTTCTAAAATCATAGATTAGTCTGCTTTGAAGAAATTTATTTCAGTGGATAATAACCTAAGCATGAATAAGCCTATATCCAATATAACTTCTATTCTGTAGTTCAAATTTAATTATCTTTATTTGAAATTAAATCCCAAACAGCATGTCTAGTCCATTGGTTTCTAATTGGTTTCCAGGCTTGGGAGAAAACTACATATGTTAATATTAACCTTTGAAGCAATTTCCTAGATCTGTTTGTCTGAACCAGACAGGAGAAATGTTTCCTGTGTCACTCTCATGTTATCAAATATACCTGGAAGAGTTATACTTAGTGTCCCCTCTATCTGTCTTCAGGAGTTAAAAAAGGAAGGCCATCTGAGCTGATGGGGGCATGATATGTGCACTAACATCTCTTAAATAACTAAGGATTGGTTTATGTTTTTGAAGGGAGAAAGCTATGGTCCTAGGGAAAACAGGAATGTATGGATTCAGTTACAAGATAAAATTGTTTCTGATCAGTGGTGGGATTCAAATAATTTAACAACCATTTCACCCAGAGTTAGAGATGCCATCGTGGGAGGCATGACCCATCCCCTTCCTCCAGCTCCACTGCACATGTGGGACCAGCCTCCTGAAATGGCTAACCTGACCCTGGATGAACTGGTTATTAAATTTCCACCTAAAAAGATGCTTATCTGCACCTTGGTGTCATGGCTGTCTTAGCCTTCTGGATGGCTCCTTTAAGAGTTGAGGTTTCTGGGGAACGAGGAGGGACTTTACCATAAAGACAAGGAAGTGATGTTGCTGAGAGTTCATGCGGGAAGGTGAACAATTGGAGGAAGGTGGTGGAGGAAGGGTTATCCCCCCCTCCCTGTGAAACTGCATGCAGGGGTTGTTGGTCAGTCTATTGTATGTGAAAAAGTGAGAGGGGTAATGGATTAAGTTGGCTATCTACTTGCATAAGATTTCATAAAGTGAATAAGAACACAATTTACGTGATGATACCACAACTGCAGAGTCATTTTTATGTCATAGCTTGTTATGGATGCCCCAAACTACTGGCATCTCAGTATTCATTGAAGTTTGAAGCCAGGCTACATTATGTTCTTTTCAGTAGTGGAATTCAACTGGTTTTACCACTGATTCAGTCCACATGCACTTTGCGCCAACCGCACTGCCGTATAGCTTCTAAAACTAAAGTTTTTCCATTCCGGAGGCAACTCAGGTGATTGGGAGGCCTGAAAAACAGCTGTTCCAAGCAATTTAGATAAATAAAACAGAAAAAAATCAAGGAGATATAGGATAGGAAAGGGCAGGGTCAGGGCGGGTCGGGTCGGGTGGGCAGGGCCAAACGTGAATGCCATTACTGGTTTGGTAGAATCGGTGCATCCAGGCTGAATTTCACCAGTGGTTCTTTTATTGCTAGGTAAGTTACTGGCATTGTTCTCATACCCATCCTGCTTACCACACTGGCTTTTCCATCATAGAAATTTTTCCCCCAGTTTCAGAGTTTATGATACACTTCAGATTATCTGAGTATTTAATTCTGAATTCCCTTATAAATTCCCTTCCTCCTCCTACACAAACAACTATTTTGACACATGAGACATAGTTTTGTCAGTGAACAGGTTAAAACTTTATTAGATAAGGTCAAGAATTCCTTTGACAAGAGAGTGTACGTGTAATACCAATGCATCCATATTTCTGATTGAAAAGCGAAAGGAAAAATATCTTAGCACTCCACAGTGAAGAACCAGTAAATGTCATATCCCAACAGCTTATTCCATGTACAATTTAGGTCATGTTGTGTTTTTAATACCTCTACTTAATTATATTTATCATTGAGTGCAGTTGATTGCTCTTTTTGCCTTGATAGTCCCAAACAGAGCAAAAACATTTTTATAACTGTGGTACAATTACACAATTAATTGCATGATACAATTAGCAGTTGTGTTGCTACGGAGATGGATTCAATAAATGTTGCTGTGATCTGAGAGCTATTTGAAGGTTGGTCCCAAGTTATATAGTCATTTCTGCCTTGTTTGCTTCATTCGTGCTTTAGTTATCAAACAATGAGAACCTCACCAATAAAGGAGACTATTTATAATTCAAGTTGAAATGAAGGATCTTTGCACTGACTTGCACTAATGATGTTACCTAGTTTGGGTAATGAAACATCTACAAGAAAACAAGCAAGTTCAGAGAGTACCAAGGAACCCTCAATGAGAACCTTGCTTGGATTATTTATATGGTGGAGACTAGTTTTATTGTATATACTGTACATACATACATGTCTGTTAATATCTTAACTTGTATTTCAAGTCAAGTCAAGTAGGCTTTATTGTCATTTCAACAATATACAGTACAGTACACAGTGAAACAAAAAAACATTTCCCCAGGACCAAGGTGCTACATCAGACAACATAGATATTTCAACTAGCTGGCCTGGCCTGATACCTGGGATTTTAAATTATTTAATTTCATTTTAAATGTAATTAATCTAAACTAAATTTGTAATTGTTTTTAATTGTTTTAACTGATTTTAATTGAATTTTAATTGAAGTTAAATTATATGATAATGTTTTTAACTTAGACAGCCTCCATTTAATTATTTTAATAGGTCTTAAATTGTTTATTGTATTCATGTTTTTATTGGCTGTGCACTGCCCCGAGTCCCTAGGGAGAAGGGGCGGTATATAAATTGAATTAAATAAATAAATAAATAAATTTACTGAAACCTAATACTTTAAGCTGAAGCTTTTATTCCAAGTTATTACACATAAAAATAAGAACTTCTTTGAATTTGCATTTCTTTTATGCTTCCTGCCTCTAATGTTTACAATGAGGAAACATTGTACACGTGCTCCTTTTAAATTTCAGTGAGTTCACAAATATTGCCTTATTCTTCATAACAGGCAGACAATCTGCAGTCCAGGCATTTATAATGTTTCCAGAATATTTATAGTGAGATACCTCCTTGTTCACAGAATTACACAGGAGAGTCATTACTTTTTCTCCTAAATAACTCTTCTTCTTTCCAGCCATGTTTTGTTTTGTATTTTCATTAAAAAAAATTTGTAGTAGTTTGTCTTGCAAGGCAATGCTCCTCTGAAAACACCTTTTATTCTTTGACTACAGATACCATGTTTCTTCAAAAATATGACCCACCCTGAAAATAAGGCAAAGCCTAATTTTTGGGGGAGCACTAATATATGCCCTACCCCAAAAATAAGTCCTAGTGAAGGGGTGGGCATGGCCAGCACAGAAATAACCAAAGATAGACTCTTGATATATTTAGTTGTTGTAAGTCTTATACTATAACAGCAGCTAGATGCAACATAATACTAGATGAAGCTATAGGATATTATAGATGCACATCATCATGCCTAGTGATTTAGGTCATTGTAGAACAAAATGTATGATTTTTCACAAGCAAGTTGTATCAAGTCCAGCAAGACCCCCATACTGCATTCAACAATTATATCCAATTATAACAGAATAACAGGATTGGAAGGGACCTTGGAGGTCTTCTAGTCCAACTCCCTACTCAAGCAGAAGAGCCTATACCATTTCAGAAAAGTGGTTGTCCAGTCTTGTCTTAAAAACCAGGTTTTTCAAGTCGGAAGGCAAGATGTTCTAAATTAATTTTTCTCATTATCAGGAAACTTCTTATTTCTATGTTGGTTCTCTCAATTAGATTCCATCCATTAGTTCTTGTTCCACCTTCAGATACTTTGGAGAATTGACTCTGTTCTTTGTGGCAGCCCCTTAGATATTGGAACATTGCTATTATGTCACTGTTAGTTCTTTTCATTAAACCAGACATATCCAATTCCTGCAACAGTTTTTAATGTGTTTTAGGTTTAGCTTCCAGTTCCTAATCATCATTTTTGCTCTTCTTAGAGCTCTTTCTAGAGTCTCAACATCTTTTTTGTATATATCATGACAATCAAAACTGGATGCAGTATACCAAATGTGATCTTATGAAATCATTATAAAATAGTATTAACACTTCAGATGAGCTTGATTCTATTCCTCTGTTAATGTAGCCTAAAACAGTGTTAGCTTTTTTGGTGGCTGCAGCATACTACTGGCTCATGTTTAAGTGATTCTAGATCCCTCCCACAGTTACTGTTGTTGAGACACATATTATCTATTCCATACTGTGCATTTGGTTTTTCTTGCCTAAGTCCAGACCTTACTTTTCTCACCATTGAATTTTATTTTGTTAGATAGGTCCCAGTGTTCAAGTTAGTCAAGATGCTTCTGTAGCTTGAGCTTATCTTCTAGAATGTTGGCGATTCTTACCAGCTTGGTGTTGTCTGCAAATTTTATCAGTTTCCCTTCTAACCCCTTGTGTATATTTACATCAAATGGGCAGAAAATACAAATTAGTCTTTAAAATATAATTCACAAATATGACTTTTAAAAATGTGAACAATCACTAGATGGCTTCAAAAAGGTTTTTGCTTTGTTGCTATCTAGCAATGATTTCAGATTTTTGTAGCCATGTTTGTTTACCTCTAATTCTCTATTAAAACATTACATCCTTGAGAGATACAGTATATTTTCTTCATTTGCCCTGCATCATAATTTCCCATTCAAAATGTTTTATGAAATTTCCCTAGGAAACTGGCATGTAATCAATTAAATGACTATTTAATAGCAAGTGTTAGTCTTGAATCTGTTAGAATAATAAAAAGGAGATATAAAAATAGATCCTACTGGGCTTTGAATTGTTTTAAGCATGATAAATGATTGTTTGATGAATGAAATTTATGCCTATCTTTCCTGATATTGCTAGCTCAATTGAATTATGATCCATTACTTCTCTTTTTATTCTCTCTCTCACACACACACACACACACACTCAAAACGCACACTGATTTCTACTGAATTCAGTGTTAAACTTCCAATTAACAGGGGGCCAATTTTCCACAGACTTTTAGCACTGAAAAAAATTTATTAACATACTCTATCTGATAAATCAGGGGTGTCAAACTCGATTTCATTGAGGAACACATCAGCATTGTGTTTGACCTTGGGGGCTGGGTGGGAGTGGCTCAGGGTGCCAGTGAAAATGGAGTGGCCCTCCCAAGCTCTGTTTTCACTGGAAGAGGATTGCAGGAGGCTCTCGCATTGCCCTCCCAAGCTCTGTTTTCACTAGCAGAGACACAGTGGGCCGGGTCCTTCACTGCTTCCTGGGCAGCCCTGCAAGCCAGATCTAAGCACCCTGTAGGTTGGATTTGGCCCATGGGCCTTGAGTTTGACACTCCTGCAATAGGCTATCAGATAGCCTATCAACATACAAATGCAAAGACAATCTATAATTCTGGAAATGCAAAGATTACTTCCATTGTGTATATCCATGTGTGTAGAAGTTATTGTTGACATTGATATGTATCCATAAAATTACCTGCCCCTCCATTAAGGCAATGCTGGATATTATTAAAATTGGAATTAATTGAGTATAGCACCAAATACTGTATATCCAGTGAATATTAATATTAGATAATAATGCTAATAATTCACCTGACAGTCAAAGATGGTTTGAAAAGGTCACAGAGTATGAGTAATAGTGATGTGACAGCTGACAGCCTTTTTTCATATTATTTATCTTCTCCTTCACACCATAAAGGAGCAACAGGAAGCTTTTTTTTGTGAAAGTCTGCTTTGAAATAACAGCTGCAGCACTTCTGGGGATTTTTTTAGTTCTTTCAATAAGCTTTACAAATGTTAACAGATTTATCAAAGTAATATATAAGAGTTATGTTATCCTAGGTTTATTTGCAAAATGGTGTAGAAAACCTTAGATTTTTAATCCTATAAATGAAACCAATAAGCTACAAAACTAAAACACATAAAACAGCTTTGTACAACTTGATGCTTTCAATACATTGAGCATGCAATTAAATACTGTAATTTCAAAACAACCAGAGATCGAGTTTAAAGAAGCGACTATAAAATCATGATTTCAGTGATGGAGCATATGATTAACTTCATATTCCAATTATTTGATTTTTTTTAAAGTTTTTTCCTACAATCTGGGGTGTGTACTTTCCATAAGACCCCAACATACAGTAATAGTGAAATTAATGAAAAATGTAAAAAAATATAAAATAAAAAATGTCTGTGTATGTGCGATGGATATTTTTCAACAAACATAAACTAATTCATTAAAAAGAAGCAAATTATCAACTTCAAGCAATAAAATGTTTAAAATATTTTAATTCCTTAACCTTAAATATACATTTTCCCCTCTAAATTCAAGACTTTTTCTCAAAAGAACAGATGTCCAATTAACTATATTTATTGACAAATAGGTTTAAAGGAGTGAAGGAAACTCCAGAAACTCCAAAGAGCTTATTCAAGAGTATCATTAATAAAATTCAATCACCCCAAAGTTCTAAAAATAATATTCAAATATTTATGTATTTAATTTTTTGCAATTAAAAGCAATCTCATCTTTAAAAGTCAGTTTCAATAACTCTAGCTATTCTTCCACACAGATAGCAATATATGTTGCATATACTTTCTACTTCTGAGGTCAGAGTCTAATAACAGACTACAAACCCCCAAAACCCAACAAGATGGCCACAGACGTGTCCCTGGCAAATGAACTCAACACATTCTATGCTCACTTCGAGACCGCAGTAAATGGAGTCAACGGCACTAGCAATGCCAATGCCACAGACGCCAAAGCCGGTAGTCAAGAAGAACATGCCACTACCGGAATCACACCCACTATCACAGAGCACGAAGTGAGAAGAGCCTTCAGAAAAGTGAACACCAGGAAAGCAGTAGGACCGGATAGTATCCCAGGCTGCATCCTCAAATCCTTCACTGACCAACTTGCCCCGGCGTTCACGGAGATATTCAATCTCTCCCTACTCAAATCAACAATCCCTACATGCTTCAAACAGTCCACCATCGTCCCCATCCCCAAGAAACCACATCCCATTACCCTCAATGACTATCGCCTCATTGCTCTAACCTCTATAATAATGAAGTGCTTTGAGCGACTAGTCAGAGACCTCATCACTTCCTCATTACCGGATACACTGGACCTCCTACAATTTGCCTATTGACACAACTGCTCAACAGATGATGCCATTTCCCACCTCCTCCACACCTCACTCACTCATCTGGACACTGGAAAAGGAAACTACATCAAAATGCTCTTCATGGATTACAGTTCAGCATTCAATACCATAATCCCCTCCATACTGACCAGCAAGCTGAAACACCTAGGTCTCAGCCCATATCTAAGTCGGTGGATCTCCAATTTTCTAACTGGGAGACTACAGGTTGTAAGGATGGGCAGGCATGTCTCATCTTCACCCACCCTCAATACCGGAGTCCCCCAGGGCTGTGTTCTGAGCCCCCTGCTATACTCCCTATATACATACGACTGCACAGCCACTACTGACTTCACCACCATCATTAAATTTGCTGATGACACCATTGTGGTAGGCCTGATCTCAGATAACAATGAGACAGCCTATGCAAATGAGATCAAGAACCTGGAGAGCTGGTGCCAGAAAAACAACCTCCTCCTCAATGACAGCAAGACAAAGGAGCTGATAGTGGACTACAGCACAAAGCAGAAAAGAACATATCAGACCCACATCATCAACAATAGCCCAGTGGAAAGAGTGGATTGTTTCAAATACCTAGGCATCCACATCTCGCAAAACCTAACATGGACCCGACACATCAATACCGTGGTGAGAAAGGCCCGACAACGCCTATACCACCTCAGACAACTGAAAGACTTCAGACTGCCTACAGCAATGCTCTGAAACTTCTACTCCTGTATAGTAGAAAGCATCCTGACGGGCAACATCACCACATGGTTTGGGAACTGCACCATACAAGACAGGCAAGCTCTACAGAGGGTGGTGCGCATAACAGAGCACATCATCCGCACCAAGCTTCCTGAACTGCACTCCATCTACAACAGATGATGCCAAACTATAGCCAGGAAAATAATGAAGGACCCCAGTCACCCCAACAACAGACTGTTCATCATGATGTGGTCAGGAAGGCCCTCCGCTCCCTGAAAGCCAACACAGAAAGACTAAGGAGGAGCTACTTCCCACAGGCAACATGGACCCTAAACCAAACCACAACAAACCCAGGACTTTAAAAATTCCTAATCTACCTCTCTCAACCACTCCCCAATTATTCTCCCTCCCTGTCCATACTATCCCCTTGCCCTACTACCTCGCAACTGGTCGCATACACATTTCACTGCATTTCGTACTATGCATGTCTGTGCATGTGATGAATAAAATTTGATTTGATTTGATTTGAAAGAAGTTTTTTTTAAATTAAAATGCTATTTCTCCAAACTTGGAGATCAGCAATCATGGAAGAATGATGTTCGCATAGTAGTTTGAAGATAGTAATTCGCATGGTACTTTGAAGATGAAAATTAAAGAAGTACATATTAAAATTGAACCACACAAATGTATCCCCTATCCAGAGGTTCTGCAGTTATAGCCTTAAATTATGTATTATTTAATTTAAAAAACCATCATATTCCAACAACTCTAAATAAAGGAAAACTCATTAAATAAAGGAAAACTATAGGACAACTACAGAGATCCAGATTGTTTAGACAGGGGTCCTCAAACAATGGCCTCCTAGACAGATACAGCCTGCTGAAGCCATTTATCTGGCCTGTGCTCCTCTAACTGCCCCCTCACCTCCCGCCAAGCAAGCGACATTGCCACAGGCAAAACCCAGGGCGCTCTAACAAGGCATGACTGGAGCTCCTGTCACCAGGAGTCCATGTGGGTGAAGTCCAGTGGGTGAAGTATCATCCAGGATCCTCAGCAGATAACAGGCTTTGCAGTGGGCCGATCTACTGCAGACATCATGGGCCAGGAGGCTGCCTCTCTTGGGTGCAGGAATCATGGTGGCTCCAGGGATAGCTGCAGGGGAAGAGGAGGAAGGGCACTGGGCTGGGCCTCTGGAGGGAGGGAAGACTGCCCCCCACTCCATTTCTGCACCCACCTGCAGGCCGCTGCTCATGAAGAGGCCACCTGGGAAGTCACACAGTGCCAGCAGCAGCTCATGGATCATTTTATTTATTAATTTAATTTATATACCGCCCCCTCTCCCAAAGGGACTCAGGGCGGTGTACAGCCATTAAAAACATA
>JAEANM010020299.1:0-12138 GCA_017656035.1 Myanophis thanlyinensis
TGACTTGTGGACTTCAACTGCTGGCTGAGGGATTCTGGGAGTTGAACTCCACAAGTCACAAAATGGCCAAGTTTGCCCACCCCTGGTTTATACCATTTCAAAAAAATAAGAGCGTCCAGTGATGGGGCACCCACAATGTCTAAAGGCAAGCCATTTCACTGGTTGATTGTTTTCACAGTTCAGAAATTTTTTCGTCAGCTCTAGGTTGCTTCTCTCCTTGATTAGTTTCCTTCCATTGTTTCTTGTCTTGCTTTCAGGTGCTTTGGTAAATAGTTTGTCCCCCTCATCTTTGTGGCAGCCCCTCAAATATTGGAACACAGCTACAGTAGTCCTTCTTTTCACCCAATTCCTGCACTCATTCTTCATATGTTTTAGCCTTCAGCCCCCTAATAAACTCTGTTGCTCTTTTCTGCACCCTTTCCGCTCAACACTTTTTAAAATATTGTGGTAACTAAAACTGGATGCAGTATTCCAAGTGTCACCGTACTAAGGCTTTGTAAAGCACTACTAATACTAATACTTCACGTGATGTTGATTCTATCCCTCTATTAATGCAGCCTAGGATTGTGTGTGCTTTTTTTGGCTGCTGCCACACCTTGTTGAGTCATATTTAAGTAATTGTCCACTTGAACTCCAAGATCTCGCTCAAAGTTGAGGGCATTGAGCCAAGTTTGAAGTCTGTATTGGTACAGATCTTTTTTTTTTTGCGTAAGTGTAGAGCCTTTATCTACATTGCATTTCATTTATTAACATTGATCAATATTACTACTAATGCTAATAATATTGATCAATAATCAATATTAATAAATAATCCCCACTTCCCATAAGAATGCGTTCTACTCCCAGCCCTCATACTAAATTCAGTTTTAAGGCATCTTATCCCAAACCAGGATGCAGTGCAATTTTATGGATTGTGTCTTAGGTTTTTGTTAAGGGTGAGAACTGAATAATAGGGAAGTTTTCTTAAACTTAAAATCCATTAAACTATGATAGGCTTTTTAAAATGTTTAAACAGTTTTAACTGTTTTTTTAGAGTTGTAAAGCAGCTGGAGTCACACAGCCCTATAAGTTTGTTTCATAAATAAATAAAATTGTTATTCTACAGTATTTTTTATGCTTAAAGGGACTCTTCAGATTTAGATTCAGATTTTATTTGTCACATACATGATCATACATGGTACAATATGCAGTGAAATGCTTTGTGTAACCGCTCAGTGAAAGTTACAAATTTTTTACAAATTGTTTTACAAATTTTACAAATGTTACGAATCTACAAGTTAGAATAAGATTTAAATTGAATTTACAGTTGATTTTACAATTTAAGTTGCCTCTGTCGGCCTGCATAGCTGGGGCTGCTCCTGGCGCTGCTGCTGGTGGCCTGGTTTCCCAAGGCTTCTCTTGGCGCTGCTGCTCTAGCAGTCCTGGCTGTCTGGGGCCGCTCCTGGCTCTTCTGTGTAATTTGCAGCTAAGAATGATTACTGCCGTCCACATTTGGATGAATAGAAGGCCAACTCTAACCTAACCATCCCTACCTCCCCCTAGTTGAAGGCACCTATATAAATAATACGTACTTCAAATATTGCTTCAGCACTCTATTTCCTCATAATATTAACCAAAGGGTGGCACTATGCATAAATGTTAATTTATTTATTATTATTTTTTAAATGTTAATCTATTCTCACACTCATTTTTATCATAGATTTCAAGGGAACCTAGCCATAACCTTAATTTCAACTTTAATCTTTCAGAATATTTTCCCGAAGCATTGCCCCAGAATTTCGCCCTAACTTTAATGTCAATGTTTAAAGCATCGCTATGTCCAAAATCTCACCCTAATGCTAATCCTCAGATTTATTTTTAGGATAAAACATTTAGAATCCTAACCCTATGTTTATTCTACCCTTGTGTCTAACTTTTAAAAGCACTTTAAACGGAAGCACAACATTCTCTTGCAGGTGGAATGCTGTGACCTCCAGCAGGTAGAACATCTATCATCCTTAGCCAACCTAACATTACATCCATGCAATATCATGCAGCCATGTGTAAAAATGCCTGTGTCAGGTCACAGCAAGTCATGCAAAATGAGGGATGGTTCCCCACCTATTTTATCTGACAGTTCTCCTTTTTCTATCACTGCAGTTGATAAGTTAGTAACACAGTTGTTAAGTGAATCGGGCTTCCCCATTGACTTTGCTTGTCAGAAATTCGCAAAAGGGGATCATATTACCTTGGGACACTGCAACTGTGATAAATAACCATTCCAACGATGCTTTTTCAAGAGGCAACTGGACTTTCTGGGTTTTTTTTTTTCTTTGATGGAGATGCTGCAGCTGGTTGTAAGTGTGAAAAACAGTCATAAGTCACTTTTTTTTACTGCTATTGTAACTTTGAATGGTTACTAAACAAACTGTATTAAGTTGAGGACTGCCTCTATTTTATATTGAGCCCTCTGACCACCTCATGATGGTTGTGATCTCATTCTCATCAAAGGTGTCTTGCCCTGGTGTGTATTTGACAGAGAAGAACGATGTTTATCTCGCTGTTTGTATCCTGGGCCAGTGCAAGGAGACCGATTGCATTCCACCAGTGTTCCCTCTCTTGTTCCATGAGAAAATGTGGTTTGAGAAGGTATGTTAAAAACAAACCGAAATGCCCAATGTCATGGCTTGGTTTCTTATTTAAATGTAAGCTTTGATTGAACCCATAGCCTCATTAGAAATCCCTAAGAGATCATCTGTTCCACCCAGTCTCTTGTCAAGACAGCATCTGTAATGCAAAGGAAAATGACAATATTCCTGGCAGGTGCCCAGCTATGTCTTAAAAAAGTATCTACTTTATTCTAAGGCAGAATGATGAAATATTAAATAACCCTCACTGTTCCTCTTAATGCTTGGTGGAAAACTGTTGTCTGCAGTTTACATTCACCTGTTATAATCCTGTGGGAGGTGTAAATATTTTGAAAGCTGTTTTGTACATCTACTGCCTAGACAGTTTTTCTTCTTCTTACGATACAAGGTTGGTTTGCAAAGATTAAAAAGAATGGAAAGGCACAGAGAAGAGGCATAAAAGGATTAGATAGGATTTCCTTGGCTTTTCTTTTATCCTCTATCTTTGGTGCCTTTTGTATCTTACTCTTTTTCTGCACTTTATAAAAGTTAATTGCCGAGAAAGGAAATAGCCATGGTAGGATCAATACCCCATCCCGCTTTTATATATGTTGCGTGTACAATGTCCATAAAAAAGAGCTGGGACTTTGATCATGGATGGTGGCTGCTATTGTGCATTTCTTGATTCCCTACCCCGTCTGCAGATGTCTTTGAGCCCTTTGCTGGAATCTAAGGTTTAAAATGTTGGTTCCAATCATTTCAAATAAATGTTCTTCAAGATTCTGCTCACTGAATATAAATACGAGGCAAGACATTTACTGTATAGCAGCTGACATTTCTAATTTTCCATAGTATCCCTAGGCCTCAGAAGTTGCTTTGGGAGCTTTCTGATGCTGCTTTTTTCATCAGCTACTCAGTGGTTCCTGCAGTTATGTGGCAGCTACTCCTCATAGCACCCCTTCCATCTCCATCAGTTTTTAAGAGAGGAAGGATGGGAACAGAAGGCAAAACTGTGCCCTCTGAGCCAGTCCTTTTCTAAGGTGAATAACCTCCCTCTCTCCTTCTTTCTAGTATGGCTTTGGCCAGTTGCTTTCCAGTTGCTATGTTGTCATATAATATGGGTATTAGGTGGGTGCTGCTTTTAATATGGGTATTAGGTGGGTGCTGCTGGTGTGTTTTATTAATGTCAATTAACCTTGATTTATTTTAATGGTTAATGATGGCAAACTTCTACCACAGTGTCTGCATGCCACAATCCAGTTTAGTAATTCAGACTGTTGTATTTAGCAATGGTTACAGGTAATCCCCAGATTACGAGCGTTCCCTTAGCGAACATTCAAAATTACGTGATAAGCGCCCCCTAGTGTTTGCGAACAAGTCCCGAAACTACAAATCTTGCAGCACCATGGCAGTTGTTCGCCCTTACAAACAACTGCAGACCTCCATTTTGGCCTGCAATGGGCTCGGGGAGGCCCACAGAGGCCCAAACAGAGAGTTGGAAGGGCGGATCCACCCCTTGGAAGCTCCATTTCGGCCTGTAACAGGCCAAGGGAGGCCCGTGGAGGCCTGAATGAAGCATTGGAGGGATGGATTTGCCTCTCAGAAGGTCCATTTCAGCTAGCTACAGTGTCCGGCAAGGCCTATGGAGGTCCGAATGGAACTGCAGAGGGGCACATGCAGCTGAGATGCTGGAGAGGAGACTGCTTGCTAGATCTTCAAAAGGTAAATGACCCGGCATGGCAGTTTGGGGTGGGGGACAAAGCAATTATGGGAGCATGAGGTATTTCAATGGGTCGTGGAGGCCTTCAGTGATCTTGGCAGGTGGCCTGTTCCATCACTAAACTCCCCATGGCCTTCCCCAACCTGAAATACCTCGTGCACTTAACAAGCCTCGCATTCGATTACCGAATGCATGGGCAAAAGGAGGGAGTGATCCCATCCAAGATACGAGATTCACTCCCATGAATCCTCGGGTTTGAAATGTAATGTGGGCAGGCTCCATTACATTTGTAACTCAAGAACTACCTGTATTTTATCTGATTGAATAGCAGCGAAGAGTCTTTTAAATTTTCTTCATTAGGACAAAAATGTCTGTGTTGACTTTTTGATAATATTTATGCTTTTGAATTGAATGTGCAAATGAATAAATTAAAATCTTAAAGGATGAATATTAACCAGATTAAACTTTCTTGAAGAAATTGCTATTTCTAACAGTTTTATTATTGTCTTTGTTTCTGTTCTTGTAGGTATTTGAAAATGCTACCGATCCTATTACTGTTGTAGAACTGCTTGAAAGTAAGTCTCCCAAAATATATTCTTTGCTCTTACAAGTAAAAATTTACTTTCAGTGGTCAGTTATCAGTATTATACACATTTCTTTTAAAGAAGTTAAATACATAAAGACATAAAAATAAAATAATGAGATATAAAAAGAGACGTAGGAGACCCACAATTATTTAACTACAACAACCATCAGATTAATTACTACACATTTAGTAAAAAAAAATACTGAGGTAAACTGAGAGATCCCAACATACTAATTCATTAGTTCTTAAATGTACTTAGGCAATTACAGTAGGTATACAAGCCTGAATAAATGAGTAAACAGTATTTACTGTAAGTGTTATTTAACATTGTAAAAACATAAAATGATAGTTTTGAAATTCTGCCCTGCATGGGCCTTCTGGTCACGTATTTAGTTCTGTTTTACAGTAATGGTGCCATAATTGGCCTGATAGTTGATTCAGTGCCACAACACATGTACAAAAAGGGCATAAGGTGCATTGTGAAGCTGCAACACTTGTATCATCAATAGTCACCTCCCCTGACCTCTCAGGAGTCCATTCTGATTCTGCTTTCAACTCAACATGTGTTGAAGGAATACATAAGCCAGTTCACCAAAGTAGACCAGATTGAAGGTGCTGTAGGCATTATATGTAACAGATGATCTGGTTCAGACATCATAAACAATCATTTTCCTATTGTGTGCCAAAACCTGAGTCATACAAAATCTTTCCCTTCTTTCTGTTCTTGTGTGGCAATGCATAGGACCAAAAGCAGAACCTTTTTTTACTTTTAAATTAAACTAGGAACTGCTATCCTGATGCTGTTTGGGCTTGAGTGATTGATTTGGTCAAACTATTAATAATGAGATCAAACAAAGATCAAACCGAGCTTTCAGGACCCCGTTTGAATTGTGAAATCACAACTGAAGGTATAGTTTTAAAAAAATAGAATGTGAAGAGAAAAGAGTTCCTAGGTGCTGTTTTTTGTATTTTTTCTTTTAACGTTCAGGAATATGTTTGAAGATCATGTGTGGTTTGGGAATATTTCAAGAAAGGCCTTTTATTCTCCTCCCAGAAAAGGTCAGAATATTAATAGATTTGGATAACTTAGATACCCAGTCAACCAGGTGACCTTGGGCCAGTCATTTTTTTTCAGCCCAACCCACCACACAGGGTTATTGTTGTGAGGAAAATAGGAGGAGGAAGGTGTGTTGGATATGGAGGCCACCTTGAGTTGTTTATGATAATAATACAGGGGGGATACAAATAAATCAATAAATGTTTTTTCAATATCTATCATTCATTAAAGTGAAAGGGAAGTCCTTGAAGACTAAAATATGAGTAATACCATATGATGATCTAAGAACATGTGCCTCATAGGGTTTTGAGACTTCAGCACTTTTGCACATAAGTGCTATATTTGCTTAGCTCTCATGAATAATATGTTTGATCTCTCATTTTCAGAAAACGTGGCAAAGTTTCGCTTATCTGAACTGATACCTTCAGGTAAATTTGAGAAATATTTTTTCAATCTCATCTATCCTGTAATGCAGGAGTGTCAAACCGATGGCCGGCGGGCCAGATGCATCACTCATAGGCCACGGCTACCTCAGCTCCGCGAAGGGAGAAAAACGTTGTGATACATCCTATGACGGCAATGCAATGCCGCAAGTTTGACACCCATGCTGTAATGGAAGAGTTAGTATTTAAGGAAACAATGAAGTGAGCCTTTTGATCTCTGATGTTGCCATATTTATCACTAGTATTAATTTTAAATGAGGTGATCTTGAACAGAAGTTATATAGCTGAAGTTTCCCAGTATGACATTTATACAAGTAGTCCTAGACTTACGATCACAATGAAGCCCAAAATTTGTGTTGCTAAGCAAAACAGTTTTTAATTTAGTTTTGCCCCATTTTATAACTTTTCATGCCACATTTATTAAATGAATCACTGCAATTCTGAAGTTAATAACATGGTTGTTAAATGAATTTGGCTTCACCATTGCCTTTGCTTGTCAAAAAGGCACAAAAAAGTGATCACATGATCCTACAACACTGCAACTGTCACAAATATGAGTCAGTTGCTAAGCATCTGAATTTTGGTCACGTGACTACGCAGATGCTGCAATGGTCATAAGTGGGAAAATGGTCATAATTCACTTTTTCAGTGCTGTTGTAACAGTCACTAAAGAAACGTAAGCAAAGGTAAGTCAAGGACTACCTGTTTATGAAAAATATTATTTCCTCAGAAATCTGTAAAGTTCATTCTTTCTTTGTTAAAGCTTCTTTTTTATATAACAGTTGATGCATAAACAAGACAAATGACAATTCTTTAGCCACAGTCCTTATTTCCTTAAGTTACCCCTAGCATTGTAGGAAATTGATAGTGCCTGGAGACCAGTGATCGGCATTGCAATCCATTCTGGATCTCTGTTAAAACTAAAAGACAGAAAAGGAACCTGGAAACCTGAGTTCAGCATGAATGATAGGTTCTGAAGTAACTGTGACAATTTTAGAGCAAGGGATAAAATCATGGGGATGCAAAGCTTTTAAAGTAAGGGCATCCAGTCTTGGTAACTTTAAGCCTTGCGGACTTCAACTCGTAGAATTCTGCAGTAGCATGGCCAGTTGGAGAATTCTGGGAGATGAAGTCCACAGGTCTTACGTTTACCAAGATTGGGCAAACCTGTTTTAAAAGACATAGTGACATCATTGTGAAGCGAGGACTAGAATCCTGAGAAAATTGGAGAATATGCAGGGCAGAAGGATGGTGACTTGGTTCTATGAGGGAATAAATATTCTGAGTCCCCTTTTGTGAATTTTCTGTGCATAGGATGTATAACTGTATCTTTATTTCGTAGGGTCTGTTTGGAAAATTAATTTAGGAGTTATCTTTCTTTTCACCAAGATACTAAGAATTGGTTTGAATTTAGAGAACTCGGATCTCCATATTTGTTTTATATTGAAACACTATGTTTTGGGACTGGTCATGTCTATTCTCCTACGAAAACCATTTAGACCCTAAATTTTAGGGAATAGGCATTACCCACCAGCCCTTACATTTTCTGAAAATTTTCATTGGCCCACAAAATTGGAAATCACTTTGGGCAAAATAAATGCCCAGATAGCAGTGCATACCGTAATTTAAAGTTCAGGGAAGCCACTCTGCTTGTTTGTATTAAAACTTTCTTGTAAGTGAACACAGGGTGGCAGAACAGGCCTTCTGAGCAAGGAACTAAGTCTTTTGAATCCTACTTTCTGCTTCTCTACTTCTTTTCAATTTGAGTCTACTCTTATTGATATATATCCTTCCTTCACCCACTTTAACAAAAATATTTTAACAATAACATTTGAACATAATTATATTTTTAAAATTTGTTTATATGCCCTCATAAAATGAATCTCTGCAGAAGTAATCAAGCCAAAGTTCTACTGTATGGTACAACAGCAAAAACTGATATTTCCTGGCAGTGTTGAAATTGATGATAGCCAAAAGTATTCATGCTGATCTTTTCTGGTCCTAAAATCTTCAGCTTTGATAACTGGGCCCACTACATGTTGTGGGTCAAGCAGGGAAAATATCCTTTTGGGGTGTCAACTCATCAGTTCTTGAGTCAGACTCTGACCCTGCAAAAAACATGTAAAGAGATGAAAGAAGACTTGGTATAAATTAGGTCCAGCTTTCTTGGTTTTCTTTGATTATTATTATTATTATCTTGAGAGCTGAATGAGCTTTTTCCTTGGTAGCAGGTGAAGTAGTTTGAAACTCTGATTTCCACTAAGCTTGGAAAGCATTAAATTCCCCAAATATAAATTGTGACTTATTATTCAAGACTTTTACATCTGCTATCACACAGTGAGTGAAGCAACTCTTAACCTTAGGCCCTGGTATTTGACAGTGAGCCTTTCTCCCCCAAATTAGAATAAAAATCTAATAGTTAGAGCAGTGATTTGCAAACACTGTTTTTATCTGGGCGTTTATGCCAGGCTAAGATTTATATTGGTGCTATCAGTACTTTTGTGGAAGGTGTACTTTCTTTTAATTGTGTCCAACTGCAAAGCCTGAAAAAGAATAGCCTCATTGCCCCTGAACAAGATCCCACCTTGGATGCTAAGCATCTACTGGTAGCTTGTACATAGTCTGGCCATTCCTCCAATGTCTGACCATCTGTAAACCTTCATCTTCACCTATGGTCTTCTGTATTCCCATTGCCTGTCAACAGAAAATTATTAAGTACGATAACACTTTATGGGTTCTGTGTCCTTCTCTATAAAATCCTCTTTGGTGGCTTATAGAGGAATGTTCTGTATGACGTTTCTCCCAGTGCAAGATGATGTTCTTGTGGAATTTTCATATATCAAATCATTGCAATTTTATTAAGACTTCTTGAAACTCTTCAGGACATCCGACAATGGTCTCTGTGCAATACATTTTCAAGGTTTGTGTTCTTATTGGGCCTGCACTGTTTGCTCAAATGAAAAACAAATGGAACTGCTCCATGTATAGGCAGTAGTTTTTTCTCAAACTATATGTAACTTTAATAATTTTAAAAGAATGCTTGATTTAAATATACTGTGTAGAATTCATAGCCATATCTCTGTTGTTTTGTTTTGCAGCACAAGCTGTTCTGAACTTTAATACAGGAGAACAGGGATTTGGGATAGCTTTTAATTTTAAAAATCATGCCCATAAATCATTTTCAGATCATTCTCACCCAGGGTCCTTATTTTCAGTTGTGAGAGTGTTCCACAATGATTTCTGTTCAAAACGCTGCCAGGCTATGTATTCTTACAGAAGATTTTCTGTATTCCTTTCATGTCCTTTGGTCTTACTATTCCTTGTGTTGCTTTCCCAAGTCCAGCTGATGGACTCCACTTTCAGCAAGTGTCCAGTATAAAGCACTTGTTTCAGTCTTAGCTGGACTTTATTAGGATTCCATTTATTGTGCCACTCTAGGAAAACAAGAAACCTTTTTTAAAAAAAATTAAGTATGCTATTGCTTCTGTTTCAGTATTTTCTTCTCCAGTGATGAGGATGGCAGCTGTAATTACTTTTCTGCCTGAAAATGCTCCTCCTCTTAATTTAGTTTTTAATGAAACCCAACAGGGCTCCATTATTTATTTCTTTATTTACTTATTATATTTTTATCCTGCTGTAATTATTTTATAAGTAATTCAAGGTAGAGAACATAAATAATGGAGGACCCCAGCCACCCCAACAACAGACTGTTCACCATGATGCGGTCAGGAAGACGCCTCTGCACCCTGAAAGCTAACATAGAGAGACTAAGGGGGAGCTACTTCCCACAGGCAATATGAACACTAAACCAAACCACTACAAACCCAGGACTATAAAAAATTCCCAATCTACTTCTAATATCTACCTCTCTCAACACTCCCAATCATTCTCCCTCCCTGTCCATACTATTCCCTTGTCCTACTACCTCGCCAGTGGTCGCATGCACATTTCACTGCATTTCGTACTTTGTATGTCTATGCATGTGATGAATAAAATTTGATTTGATTTGATTTGATGATAATCCTTCCTCCTTTATTTTTCTAACAACAACAATCTGGTGATGTGGGCTGGGTTGAGAGAGAATGACTGGCCCAAGGCCTAAGGCAGCACTAGAACTCACTATTTTAGACTATTATTCAAACAGCACAGTATTACAGATTCCCAGGGTGTTTAAGATATGATGACCTGCAATAGTCTGAATACTGATCCTCCAAAAAAAAACCCCAACCATTTATAAGTTCTTGTTTAAAATTGGAAATCTTAATTTTACCTTTCTCTGCTGCTTTTAGAGTATCCCTATTGTACATAAAAAACCCAAATAATAGCATGCTATTTATAGGACCAGAAGACTAGTAGCACATTGCAGGTGGATCCACAATCCACAAGTTAAAAGGGAATGGGTTGTTTGTACTGTTTGCTATCACGTTAATGAACAAAGGGGATATATTTGCTAAGACGTGGTTTGGAATTCCCGAGTTCAAGTTTTTGACATCATCATAACAGTTAAATTCCTCGTTGTCTGCTTGTATCATCTTTACTTTCCAATTGTAAGGTTTCCTCAGCAGATTCAGATTTATCTTGCACACTGCTGAGTAACAAGTCAGCAACGTTCTGTACCAACCGAAGCTCCAGGCCATCTAACAAAGGCAGTTCTTGTGGAGTATATTGTGGAGATCAAGAAGCAAGGTTATTATAGCATGAATCACCACATGTGGAAGCTTTGATTCAAAAAGCTTTGTAGTTGGCATTGAAAATAGGCGCACGTAGTTGTTATACACTGCAATGGGTGGTTTTCATAAAGATTGTACAAACATACTTATACATGTTTCTGGTGTTGATGACTTACTGGAAAACAACCAGTATTCCCATATTGCAATAGTTGTATCTTACCATTCATGATATCGATAACTTTAGCCTCTCACAAGCTTCCTAAAATTGATGACCAAGCAATAGACAATTAAAAAAGTGAACGGTGAACTTAATATTATATGTTCTTTGCTGAGACATAATTTTGAAAGTTGTCTACAAATTAACAGGGCAGTTTGACATTGAATTTTTATAGTCATCATCCATAAATAGAATGTGGTACTAAGGGCTAATCAGCCAAGAGCTTAATATAGCATCACACTCCAGTTTTGCAACATTATGCCAAGTTTTCATTACAGAAAGAAGCATAACTTCAGAGTTCCTTCCCCCACCCCCCGAGGTTATAAACATTAATTATTATACCATGGTAGCCAAATCAGTGGCCTAACAAATCAATTAATTTCAAGGCACGTTCCTGGATTTTGAGACAGAGTTTTCTTTCAGCTACTTTTCCCCATAAACTCTAGAATGACCAATCCATAAGAAAGGGATATTCATTGTTCTGATGGTACTTCCATTGCAATGACTGCTGAATGAGCCATATTTAAGAATCTTTTTATTTAGACCAGGGGTGTCAAACTTGCGTTGTCACGACGGCGTCACGTGACGTATCAGGACTTTTTTCCCTTTAGCTAAACCGGGCATGGGCGGGACCAGCACGTGACGCATCCGGCCCACGTGACGCGGGTTTGACAGCCGTTATTTAGACCAATGTGATACAACAACCCAAACCACAAAGAGACTCTTGTGATAGGATAAACCAGGGGTGGGCAATTACGGTTTCTTCATGACTCGTGGACTTCAACTCCCAGAATTCCTGAGCCAGCCATGCTGGCTCAGGAATTCTGGAAGTTGAAGTC